>BSBK01001743.1:0-175000 GCA_027943335.1 Chamaecyparis obtusa
ACAACTCCTTATGACCCTCTACAACCAATTAGGACCCTTTACAAACACCTAAGGGTCACATGGGGTCCTAAGAACCACTTTACACCCCTTACGACTCCTTATGACCCTCTACGACCAATTAGGACCCTTTACAAACACCTAAGGGTCACATGGGGTCCTAAGAACCACTTTACACCCCTTAGGACTCCTTATGACCCTCTACAACCAATTAGGACCCTTTACGAACACCTAAGGGTCACATGGGGTCCTAAGAACCACTTCACACCCCTTACGACTCCTTATGACCCTCTACGACCAATTAGGACCCTTTACGGACACCTAAGGGTCACATGGGGTCCTAAGAACTACTTTACACCCCTTATGACTCCTTATGACCCTCTACAACCAATTAGGACCCCTAAGGACCACTTAAAACCCCTTATTTGTTAACTTTCTCACACTCTCATCTCTCTCTCTCTCTCTTAGTCTCTCAGTCACCCCTCTATCTCTCTTTGTCTCTTTATCACGTCTCTCTCTCTCTCTCTCTCTCCCCCCATCTATCTCTCTTTTATGCATTTCTAGAAAGGGTGTGCTCCAAATAGGGTGTGCGCCAAAAAGGGTGTATGCCCTATTTGGCGCACACCCTTTGTAGAAAGCCCAAAAATGGCAAAAAACCCAAGAATCCCGTGAAAGAGGCCCACTTTTACTATATTATATTTGGAACATGTAGTTTGCACAACAAATATTTGCTTTCATGGTGTTGGAGGTAAAAAAGAAGACTATTTTATCAACTTGGACCACCTTTTGTTGCAAGGTCAACATTGTGGTGCAAAAAAAAAACCTTTATTTAGCAAATTTGACATATTTCAAGGTAAGTTTTGTTTGTTCTTGCATGCCAAAATGTGAATAAATCCTTTTTATTTTATTTCATATTATATGGACTTGTGGAAAGCATAAATAGACATGTATTGGACTATAGTTGTATTATAATTTGATATATATAAATTGTAATACTTTTATATTATGTTATGACTTATTATAATAGATTGAATAAAAAAACCATAATTGTTGTATTAGATTGATATTTTATAATGTGTAAATTTTAATGAATTTCAATGTATATATAGATCTTATTCATCATGCTAAGAAAATGACCTAAGAGTCAAACACCCGAAGAGCATGAAATAGAGAAAGAGAAGAAAAGAGAAAGAATGAGACAACTTCGCGAACAACGACAATTGGAGCCCATACAAGAAGAATTACCTAATAGGAGAGAATTGGAATTGGAAACACAAAGGAACCAAATGAGAAAGTTGCATGAAATAAGACAATTGAATTATGAAGGGGTGAGTATATCATCTATTGGATCACAAGTTGAAGGGATGCCATCATCCAATGTTGGAGGTGCACATGAATTATCTAATGTTGAAGACATCGCACACTCTACACCTCAAAGTGTAGCCACACCATCTTATTATGTTGAAGGTAGGCCATTAGCTACATCCAAAGGAATAGACACATCATTGCATCATTGTGAAGGTACCTCATTTCCAACTTCTGAAGGTGTAGGAATCACATCAATGCATTGTGTTGAAGAAACACCATATTCATCTCAAGTTGGTGAAGGTCCATCTTCCACATCTCAATTTGAAGGCACATCATCTTCGATCGAAGGTACGTAATTCATCCCTAACATTGTTGACGTTCCCAATGTTGAGCCTACACAACAATTGAGAACACCTCCTAGAGTTTTGCATAGAAAGCCTAAATATTTGATTGATATTGACACTAATATTTTGAAACCAATGCCTGACAAGATTCCCAAGCGCACTTGTCAAAGATATACTAACTGAATTTGGAGGATATTTTTTGAGAATTTGAATGTCATAGGAAGATGTCAATTGTTTGTTGAAATGATGAGAAATCTGAAATTTAGGCCTATCATGAAGATTCTTGGGTTAAGAATAGATGACACCTCCACTGAAAAAGCTATTGTAAAGAATCTAATGGATGCATATGAGACTGTGGGTTCTACATCATGCACGAAAGATAGTAATGTCACACGACATGTGATAACATCAACAATGGTAAGCAATCAAATGAAGAAGTCTTGAATCATTAGAAAGACAAGTAAATCATTGAAAATAAGTAGGTCTCAAATGAGAGCCATGGCGTCAAAGAGTGGAAGATTCAAATAGCAATGAACTATGGGCTTTTTTCGGTAGATTGCCACGGAAAGACAAAGACATTGTTGAAGCTTTGAAATCCTTCATTGAAATTTTTTGGAAGAATAATACACGAGTATCTCCTAATCAAAGAGATGTTGTAAGGAGGAGGATTGGTAGTCAATTGCGTGATCCACATCCAAAGCATTTTTTGGATTCAACCCAGACATAATTTTTTGCAAAATTTATAGATGCGTATCCTCAAATTAAAATTAGTCAAAGATTTTTTGAAATGGCTAAACCTTTTTATGTCAAGATAAATCACACACGCACAACTTGTTGTTGTAGAGTACATATTGAATTTTCTAACCATTATACTGTCTATCGGCATATATGTGTATGTTTGCATGCTAACAATGTCTTGTAGGAGTGTAACATAAAGGAGCCACCTAGATCTTCAAGGGAATTGATAGCTACCATTTTATGTCATAGACCGGACGGACAAAAATTTCACAAACTATCATGTTTGAATGGTACATGTGTACATTGCAGTGGTTTGCAAGATTTACCTGTTTGTCAGCATATGGAAAGTAGTCATGCAATTGGGAATGAAATAGTAGAATTTGGAAAATATAAGACCATTACATATGCTCTAAAAGATGGAAAAGAGGCAAAAAGATGTGATTTAGTAATTGACAGAATTCTGGTGTATCAGTTCATGGATATATTTTGTGGGAAAATTATGTATGAATATGCAATGCATACACATAGAGCACGATGGTTGGATACACAATTCAAGTTATGCAAGGACACTTTTCTGATTGATACAATTGTTTCAGTTGTGGACTTTGCTGAAAACTACACTTTGCAACCACAAAATGAGGTACAATCATAGTATTACAACTCTCAACAGGTTGCTATATTTGTTCATATAGCATACTTGCATGCACCTGATAGTACAGAGGAAAATAGGAAGATATTGAGGGAGTACCATTTTTATATGAGCGATGATCACTCACATTTTACAGAGTTTGTACATGGTTGCTTTAGTTTGTTTTACGGTGATTTGGCAAATAGGAGCATATTATATCATCAACACATCATATGGTTAGATAATTGTACATCCCAATTCAAGAATTCTCATATGTTTTATTGGTTGAGTAGGATGCACAAGAACACTGATATTCAATATATGTGGAATTTCACTGAGGCGGGCCATGGAAAGGGAGAGCATGATGGTGCGGGAGCATGTATAAAAAAAGCTTTAGCACATGAAGAATTAAAGTATGAGGGGGGAGAAAACTTATCAAATGCAAGATGTATTGTCAACTGGTGTAATGCCACAATGGGCCCAGGTAAGGAAGGTGAGTCAACAATTCATAGATTTTTTTGGTTGATTGATGAAACTAACATTGCACCATATGAGAATTTTTGTACAGTAACAGGATCAAGTGAGCTACACTCTTTTAGAAGTTGTAATGCAGGTTCATGGATGGTATACACATGACATATGGCATGCTTTTGTTCATCTTGTGTAGAGGAGAATTGGGATGAGTATGACTCAAAGGAATGGGTTGATGAATGGTCTATAAGACCTTTGAGCCCACTTGACTCCTATCGTCCACCAATAGCATTGCAACTAGGGGACATGGCAACATCTATTGACTTTGACCATTTGTCGAATATAGTACAACTAGGTAAATTGTCCATTTATATAGTTTGTCTAAACTATTTTGGATATTAATGTACTGAATATGTCTACATTGTTGTAGGTCATGTTTTTGTAGTTATTGCACCTGAATACAATGATGAAGGGATAGATTATTATTTATGTCATTGTGTTGAGGCCAAAAAGAAATTGGATGTCGCAATTGTAGATAGCGAAGGATTACAATACCCTATAGGAGTAGTTGTTGTAACAGGAAC
Source organism: Chamaecyparis obtusa (assembly GCA_027943335.1). Classification (NCBI taxonomy): domain Eukaryota; kingdom Viridiplantae; phylum Streptophyta; class Pinopsida; order Cupressales; family Cupressaceae; genus Chamaecyparis; species Chamaecyparis obtusa. The sequence goes on from BSBK01001743.1 coordinate 4,071, forward strand.
ATGGCTTAGATGATATGGTATGAAGAACTCTAAGTTGTGGTTGTTCGAGGACTGGGAGACACACATGAAGATTCTACATTATTCAAACCTTGTTGTTGCTTTGAATGTAACTTTGATCAGATATGGGGGCAGGCTAGTGAAAAGAACTCTTTGGAAGGTTCCCGAGTCAGAGCATGAGGCAATACTTAACACACTAAAGGTTAAGGCAGATCTAGCTGGTTTAGTGGACTAAATCGAGCTATACTAAAATGTTGTAATATGTGTTCAACTATACTATTTGTTTCTCTGACAAAGTTAGCTTCTATGGTACATACCCCATGTGTATAGAGGGAAGTTTGTAATTGTAATGATAATGCAACGCTGCATATTTTTTTGGGCAATGCTAGAGGTTTTCTCCACTTAGCTCTTTCCTACCAGCGCCTTTATTGAGCTGAGTTGTAAACATGTTTCATAATATTAATAAAAAAAGAAACATGTTTACAATAATTTCTTAGCATTTTTATGGTGTTTTATCCAATGCAAAACTATGTAATTTTTATGTCACTAATGATGGGACAGAAATAAGATTTTTTCTTAGATCAAATCTCCTCAAAACATGTTAGATCAAATATAAAACTTGGTCAAATCTCCTCAAAACATGTTAGATTAGATTTCCTCTTGTTTCCACTATGGATTTATGAGATCCATGCATAGTATGACCTTATGACCCTAGGGATGGATCCAATAAAATGTATATTGACAACATAACTTTTTTTGCAAGAAAGTGGAGGAGAGCTGCCCTATGCATGCTTTGGGTGCACTTGGAAGGTGCGAACCATGACACAGATAGGGATTTGGCTTAAGAAGACAATGACCTAAGGATGTTCACAAACTCCTTAAATGGTGTAACACAACCAAAAAAAATGTTTCCTACTCCAACAAACTCCTTTAGAAAGTTTACAAACTCAATCAAACTTTTGTGCCTTTTGGGCTTTAGGGACACTAGGCCTAAATCTAGCCTTTAACTAGAATTCTTCACCAGTGGACTTCCTGACCACTCCCAAGCATTTAGATGGTCCTCATATGACCTAAGGATGCTAAACCAACTCTTGGTTTGGTCCCTTTACAACCATACCATAGAAAACTAGACCTGCACCCACTTTTCCTTGTAGCCCTCTCAACATAGATTTTCTATTCTAACTTTTTCACAACTGAGTATCTTGACACAAATAGGGCATTTTCAGACACCCATTTGGAAGTTATGTAAGATCCCAAAGCCTTGTCTTCCAACTCCAATCTAGCACCACCTAACTCTCACCTTGTACACAGACCTAATTGGCCTAATTAGGCTTGGTTTACAAAGGAAGTGTGAGGTATAGGGTTCTTGGAACTGGTAGCTCAAGTAGTGACAAAATATCTTCAGTGCACATGTACACTGACAGCAAAAATTTAGATAAAGAAGTAACAAGTGTTGTGGAATTATCCACAAAGCAATGTGAAATGAAGCCTCAAATTGGTTTATTACCAGACAGAATTTGGTCATGCACTTCATTCTAGCACCATAAATATTTCTATTAGAAATGACTATCTGTCAATGGCCTTGCATTTACGGGACTTGGGCATTATCATTGAAAGGTAAGTTCGTTGCCACCTTTGGCAAGGCAGTCTCACTCCTCATTTTACAACAAAGGGTAGCCATATATGGTCCAAGGTTTTAATTCAGCTGACAAGTGGAGAGCTTCTCAAGGTACTGATCTCTTTCATAAATAAGTTCCTGCTTCATCTCAAGGTTCTTGTTTAGGTGACCAACTCCTTTGAGGTCCACAAATAAACCCATTAATTGGTAAAAGGGTAGATGCAATTTTGGAAAGAGTATCCCAATTGAAGAGTAATGGAAATTCCAGTGAGCATGAAGTTATTATAGATACAATGGGTGTATCTCCTCCACTAACAAATATAACTACTTCCAGAGACTTGAGTTTAAATGGAGACTGTCTGTTCCCAAACATGCCCCAGTTGAGTAGATGAACCAGATGTTGCTTGAGTAAAGAAGATAGTGGTTTATTAAAGCATCTGCATTATCCCACTTGCTATTAGTTACTACTTTTTGAGCAACTTGCCAACTACTTCTGTGCAGGATTTCTATAATATATAATGTCCTCATGCAAGTACATGCCATGCACAGTTGTTCCAACCCCACCGACGACTCTGTGCTGAAGTGTCCCTCAAGGTCCCTTAAGCATGAAATCGACAATCTTTTTCAGGTCATATCTCAGAGCTCGTGTGAGGTAGCATGGATCGATCAATTAATATGAGACCATATTGTTGGGGCCTACAAAATCTTGTCTCAATTTTTGGAGATTCAATTTTGTTTAAATTCAGCAACACATTCTCGGTTGGTGTCAGAATTCAAAGTGTTCCTTAGTTAAAACGACCAACGTTATGTATCTTTCCAACCATCGGTCATAGCCTCAAACCGTCAGTTCCAATAGCTCTGAATGGCTGAGTAAATGCTAGTGGCAACCTTGTTTGGCACCCATAGTCATTCGATCCCCACCGATGACTCCATGCTAAAGTGTCCCTCAAGGTCCCTTAAGCATGAAATTGGTGATATTTGTGGGGTCATATCTCAGAGCTCGTGCAATGTAGAATTGATTCATTAGGTGCTATGGGACCATGTTTCTAGGGCCTACAAAAGCCTATCTCAATTTTTAGAGATTCAACTTATTTTAAATTCAGTGACACATTCTCGGTCGGTGTCAGAACTCAAAGTGTTCCTCAGCTGAAATGGTCAACGTTGCGTATCTTTCCAACCATCGGTCATAGCATCAAACCGTCAGTTCCAATAGCTCTGAATGGCTAGGTAAATGCTAGTGGCAACCTCATTCACCATGCATAGTCATTCGAACCCCGCCGATGACTCTATGCTAAAGTGTCCCTCAAGGTCCCTTAAGCATGAAATCAGTGATCTTTGCGGGGTCATATCTCAAAGCTCATGCAATGTAGAATGAATTTGTTAGGTGCTACGAGACCATGTTGCCGAGGCCTACAAAAGCCTGTCTCAATTTTCAAAGATTCAACTTATTTTAAATTCGGCAACACATTCTCGGTCGGTGTCAAAACTCAAAGTGTTCCTCAGCTGAAACAGTCAACATTGTGTATCTTTCCAACCATCAATCATAGCATTGAACAATCAGTTTCAATAGCTCTGAATGGCTGGTTAAATGCTAGTGGCAACCTCATTTAGCACCCACAATAATTCGATCCCTACCGACGACTCCATGTTGAAGTGTCCCTCAAGGTCCCTTAAGCATGAAATTGGTGATCTTTGCGGGGTCATATCTTGGAGCTCATGTGACATAGAATCGATTCATCAAGTGCTACGAGACCATGTTGCCGAGGCCTACAAAATCCTATCTCAAATTTTAGAGATTCAACTTATTTTAAATTTGGCAACACATTCTCGGTCGGTGTCAGAACTCAAAGTTTTCCTCAACTAAAATGGTCAACGTTGCGTATCTTTCGAACCATCAGTCATAGCATCGAACCATCAGTTCCAACAGCTTTGAATGGTTGGGTAAATGCTAGTGGCAACCTTGGTCACCATGCACAGTTATTCAAACCCCACCGATGACTCCGTGCTAAAGTGTCCCTCAAGGTCCCTTAAGCATGAAATCAATGATATTTGCAGGGTCATATCTTGGAGCTCATGCAACATAGAATCAATTCATCAGGTGCTATGAGACTATGTTGCTAGGGCCTACAAAATCCTCTCTCAATTTTTAGAGATTCAACTTATTTTAAATTCAGCAACACATTCTCGATCGGTATCAGAACTTAAAGTGTTCCTTAGCTAAAATGGTCAACATTGCGTATCTTTCCAATCGTTGGTCATAGCATCAAACCATTAGTTCCAATAGGTCTGAATGGCTAGGTAAATGCTAGTGGAAACCTCATTCATGACACACAATCATTCGAACCACGCTGACGACTCCGTGCTGAAGTGTCCCTCAAGGTCCCTTAAGCATGAAATCAGAGATATTTACAGGGTCATATCTGGGAGCTCATGTGATGTAGAATTGATTCATCAGGTGCTACAAGACCATGTTGTCAGGGCCTGAAAAATCCTTTCTCAATTTTCAGAGATTCAACTTATTTTAAATTCGGTAAAACATTCTCGGTCGGTGTCAGAAATCAAAGTGTTCCTCAGCTGAAACGGTCAATGTTGCGTATCTTTCCAACCATCAGTCATAGCATCAAACAATCAATTCCAATAGCTCCGAATGGCTGGGTAAACACTAGTGGCAACCTCATTCGGCACCCACAATGATTCAATCCCCATCAATGACTCCGTGCTGAAGTGTCCCTCAAGGTCCCTTAAGCATGAAATCAGCGATCTTTGCAGGGTCATATCTGGGAGCTCATGCAATGTAGAATTGATTCATCGAGTGCTACAAGACCATGTTACCGAGGCCTACAAAAGCCTATCTCAAATTTCAAAGATTCAACTTATTTTAAATTTGGCAACACATTCTCGGTCGGTGTCAGAACTCAAAGTGTTCCTCAGCTGAAATGGTCAACATTGCGTATCTTTCCAATCGTCGGTCGTAGCATTGAACAATTAGTTCCAACAGCTCTGAATGGCTGGGTAAACACTAGTGGCAACCTCATTCGACACCCACAATGATTCGATCCCTGCCGACGACTCCATGCTAAAGTGTCCCTCAAGGTCCCTTAAGCATGAAATTGGTGATCTTTGCGGAGTCATATCTTGGAGCTCGATCAACATAGAATCGATTCATTAGGTGCTACGAGAACGTGTTGCCAGGGCCTACAAAAGCCTATCTCAATTTTTAGAGATTCAAATTATTTTAAATTCGGCAACACATTCTCGGTCAGTGTCAGAACTCAAAGTGTTCCTCAGCTGAAACGGTCAACGTTGCGTATCTTTCCAACCGTCAGTTGTAGCATCGAACCATCAGTTCCAACAGCTCCAAATGGCTAGGTAAATGCTAGTGGAAACCTCGTTCAGTACCCACTATCGTTCAAACCCCGCCGACGACTCCGTGCTGAAGTGTCCCTCAAGGTCCCTTAAGCATGAAATCAGCGATCTTTGTGAGGTCATATCTTAGAGCTTGTGCAATGTAGAATCAATTCATTAGGTGCTACGGGACCATGTTGCCAAGGCCTACAAAGGCCTATCTCATTTTTTGGAGATTCAACTTATTTTAAATTCGGCAACACATTCTTGGTCGGTGTCAAAACTCAAAGTGTTCCTCAGCTGAAATGGTCAATGTTGCATATCTTTCCAACCGTCGGTTGTAGCATCAAACTGTCAGTTCCAACAGCTTCGAATGGCCGAGTAAACACTAGTGGCAACATTTTTCACCACGCACAGTCATTCAAACCCCGTTGACGACTCTGTGCTGAAGTGTCCCTCAAGGTCCCTTAAGCATGAAATCAGCGATCTTTGCGGGGTCATATCTCGGAGCTCATGCAATGTAGAATCAATTCATTAGGTTCTACAAGACCATGTTGCCAAGGCCTACAAAATCCTCTCTCAGTTTTTAGAGATTCAACTTATTTTAAATTTGGCAACACATTCTCGGTCGGTGTTAGATCTCAAAGTGTTCCTTAGCTGAAACAGTCAATGTTGCGTATCTTTCAAACCGTCGGTCGTAGCATTGAACCATCAGTTCCAACAGCTCCAAATGGCCAAGTAAATGCTAGTGGCAACCTCATTCACCACACACAGCCATTTGAACCCCGCCGATGACTCTGTGCTGAAGTGTCCCTCAAGGTCCCTTAAGCATGAGATCAGCGATCTTTGCAAGGTCATATCTCGGAGCTCATGCGACATAGAATTGATTCGTCAGGTGCTACAAGACCATGTCTGAAAATGCCCTGATTTTATCAAGATACTTAGTGGTTCAAAAGTTAGAGTAGAAAACCTCTATTAGGAAGGCTACAAGGAAAAGTGGGTGCAGGTCTAGTTCACTATGGTATGGTCTTGATGGGAACGAACCAGTTGTTATTTCAGAGGCCTTATGTCAAATGAGGACCATTTACATGCTTGGGAGTGGTCAGGAAGTCCACTGGTGAAGAATTTCAGCAATAAGTCACTTTTAGGCCTAGTTTCCCTAAAGCCAAAAAGACATTGAACTTTGATTAAGTGTCTAACTTTGTAAAGGGAGTTTATTGGGATAGAAATTCACTTAATTGATTGTGTTACACCATCCTAAGAGATTGTGAATACCCTTAAGTCATTACAGGTGATTGGTGAATTGTGGGAGTCAAGTGAAGGACCCACTACTTTTCGGCTGTCACCTCTACATTAAATTATGTCTGTGTCCAAGATGAGTGTTAGGTGGTGCTGGAGTGGAGTTGGAAAAAAAGGCTTTGGGATCTTAAATAACTTCCAAATGGGTGTCTAAAAATATCCTAATTGTGTCAAGATACCAAGTTGTGAAGAAGTTAGAGTGGAAAATTGAGGTTGAGAAGGCTACAAGGAAATTTGTGTGCAGGTCTAGTTTGCTATGGTATGGTTGTAAAGGGATCAAACCAAGAGTTTTTTCAAAGTCCTTAGGTCATATGAGGACCATCTACATGCTTGGGAGTGGTCAGGAAGTCCACTGGTGAAGAGTTCTAACTAAAGGCTAGGTTTAGGCCTAGTGTCCCTAAAGCCAAAAGGGAATTGAAGTTTGATTGAGTGTATAAACTTGCAAAGGGAGTTTTTTGGGATAGAAATCCATTTTTTTGGTTGTGTTACACCTTTGTAAGAGCTTGGGAACACCTTTAAGCCTTTTTAGTTGGTTGGTGAGTTGTGGGAGCTAAAAGAAGGGAACTCCACTTTCTTGCTGTAACCTTTGCATTAGTTCTCGTTTAGGTGACCAACTCCTTCGAGGTCCACAAATAGACCCATTAATTTCCCAAATTGGTTTGTTAGCAGGCAAAGAATTTATCGAATGTCTTGAAATTTAAATGAAGAATTTTGGTGCAGGAGCACCTCTCCAAACACCTAAGTCCACCTTGGAACCAAATGGAGGTAGTGGATCTCAAGAATTCCTAAAAGTGAATTGGGATATATTAAGGCCAATAATGGCAATATCTAATTAACAATTTAATTTAAATATTATAAGTCCTAGAAGTCCTGGCAAAGGACTTAGTTTTTCCTTGCAAAATCTTATTTTTTTTAATGTTTGGTTGATTATTTTGGGTTTGGAAAAAAATTGTGGGTGATATAATAACATCATAACATCATTTTTCATCTGTATTGAATGATTATATAATCTATTTTGCTTTAGATTTGGAAAGTTGTTGTAGGTGGTCATATTGGTGCATTGAAATAACTCCATTTTGGTCTTTTTGATGATATAATGGGCCAGTCAATGAATGTAATTGTTGTTTCTCATTGAATGGACCCTATGTAACATATGTATGATGTTACTAACCATTTTAATGCAAGAGAAGTTGTTTTAGTGGGTGTACACCATGAGGAAGAGTGGAAAAAGGGCACAAAATTGATGCCACAAGTGTAGCAGCAAAGGATCCAGCTTAACAAGGGTATAATTTTATTTGAAACAATAGAAGTATATGTCAAATGAAAGGTGAATCCACAAGGAGGAGTTCTGGAAATGAGTTTTGAGTTTTTTTTAAGAAGGCCCTAGTTTTGAAGGCCTAGAGGGAGCAATTTGGGGTTTTTGGGTATAGAAAGCCTATAGGATCCAATTGACTTCAAATTTATCTAATTGAGACCATATTAACACTCTGTGAAAAGTGGCAAGGTTGGGTGTTAAGTTTGTAATAGGGTTCCTTTGTAAAAGTGACCTATTAGGTCTAGGAAGGAAAGTGGAGCAACAGTTTTTGGGGGTTGTGTTCCAAATTAACCCTACCTAATTCTAAGATATGTTTTGTAAAACCATAAAAGGTATCTGAATATGTAATTTATTTTGGAATTGTTTTGGGAAAACTAAGAGTTATTTGGAAAAAACTTGTTGGTTAAGGCTACAAGGATAGAGAGCCTAGAGTGTGGATTGAGGGTAAGATCTTGGAGTAGGACTTCAAGAACCACTTGAACATTTCTAGAGTCATATTTTAAGCCATATTGAATCCCTATAATAGTAAGGGAGTTGGGAGAAGTTAGATTGATAGGTTAGTGGCATATTGGCACTTGGGGCCACTTGGGTAAGGAACACTTTTGAGGAAACCAAGAACACTTTATTTATAAAATAACCCCAATCTAACCTACCTATTTGCATCAAATTTTCAAGCAAGCTATAAATAAATTGTTGAAGCATTAGTATCCGGATTTGTCAAAATTTCTTTAAAAAATTATCATTGCAAGAACAAGAGCCACTTAGGCTTCTTACATATTATATTTATACATTTATGCATTCATTTCATTACTTTTGTTATTATTACAGTTAAGGAATTGACTGTTATTAAGGATAGTGACTGGCATTTGTAGCACAGTCAGCAAGTTAAACATACAAGCATAACTATAAGGCATGGGAAATTTACAAAGCAAAGACATGAACATAAACATAATTTAGTATACATCAATACACCAAACACATGAATTTCATACCTAAAACATAAAAAAAAAAAATTCGTAGGGCATGAAGTCAAATATATATGTCCAATAATGTCATACATTGAATATATTCAATATAGTAAAATTGACTTCCTCAAAGTCAAATGGATGTACAATGTTTCACTGATACAATATACAAAAAATATGTCCACTAATGCCATATAGGCATACAATCCATATCCCTAATCTAGTCCTTTCCTACTAGGGGAAGAAAACAAATCCTGAGCTGTCTTCGAGTGTCATGTCGATGGAGATGCAGTGGATGCCATAGTCTTTCGAGTGCACTCACTTGTCCTCCTGTCTAGACTCTTCTGTAGCTCAACCTGATAAAAAATAAAATTAGATAGAGATAACTAATATACATCAAAATTGAATTATACAATGACATAAAATTGAATATTGGCTTACCGCTAGCAAATAGTCACTATGTTCATCCATCGGAGGTGGATGCTGGCAATCTAGAGTCATAAGTCCCTACAACAATGATCAAAATAATAATTAAAATACATACATGGATATCATTATAAAATTAAATACAAACTATTAAAATAACAATTAAAGTTAAGTGATCTCTTTCATACCTCAGTCAGTGCTTTAGAACTAGCTACTACTGCAGCTACTCCATGATCCAAAGCATCACAGATAGAAGGAGGAGTCTCTGATGTCAAAAGCTGAAAATGAGACAAAAAAAAGTAAATTATGCAGTTATCAAGATTACATATATCTTTTACAACCCTACTAATGAGTAAATGATACCTCCGTGAAGGTTCCACCACGTCCTCCGGTGTGCGGTGTTGAAGTCGAAGCTTCGACATTCAACTAGTGCACATGTACATGGAAGATTATAAGATAACCATTCATATAAGAACGTACTACTGACATGTTAATTATAATGCATTATTACATGTATACCTGTGGACTCAATGGCAACCTCACAAACCCAGGTGAAAGAGTGTAATCATCATGCCTCTGGATTTTGATCATAATTTGTCTAGTAATTTAGTCATTCATTAATTAATTAAATATGATCAAGTAAATCCAATTAATATGCAAATAAAGATACCTCAAGGAAAGTTGCACGACACCCTTCCCTATCTGTTGTGAATGTCGATGGTTCACCAATGCACATCTAATGCACATGCACAATAAGTTAGGATATAATTATTCATATAATTACATAGTAATCAAACATGTTAATTAAATTTTTTATTTGATACATACTTCTGCAATTGACGATGATGTGTAAAATGGGACATTAGGATCATCGCCACTTCCATTGCCACTACCACCACTGACACTCTTGCCCTGAATTTTCATCATAAACAATAGATACTAAATTAAATAGTTATTCTTTTATAAATGAAATATGATCAAAGCAATTTAATGAATTTGGAAATATTTACCTGTGTGTCAATGCCAAATGTCGTATTTAGAAAGTTATCAGTCATCAATCCATAATCCTCTTGCTCTCTCTCGCCAGTACCAAATGTGCACAAGCATCCACATGACTGATAAATATGCCCCCTCAAGGATTGACCATAGTCAGCCTCAACTAAAGGAGTGGCACACTGAATGAGAGTCTGTGTAAGAGCACTAATCGTGCCTAGTGTGTCTACCTCTACATGTTCCTTCACAATAGAAGGAATACTAACATGATCCAATGGTGGCTTGCCACTATCAACCCTAGGTGTGTTAGGGTCACGATGTGCCCCTTCTCGATCAAATGATGAACCCCCTCCTCTACCCTGAGAATCCAGCATGTCAAAATAATTTGGTACCTCCTTGAATACAAACTCGCAATAGAGTTTCCTCAAGAAATATATAGGAACCTCATGATTGTAGCAAGGAGGTGAATCAAAGACCATCCACCATCTCTCCCAAAAATTATTTTTAATGTCTTCATTTATGTACTAATGAATTGGGAACCTCCTTGTTGTAGTTCTAAGAGTATCTGCATCCCCTAGTTTTTTAAATAGCTGGCAAATGTCATCTTTTGTGATTTTTTTCTTTTTTATGTCCGCATAAGATAATTTATTTGCATAATATTTTTTTATTCTTCTCTTTTATCCTGCCATATATTAATTTGCCCACTAACTATGCTTACATGGATCAAGATTGCTTCCAATGATTTTGCAAGTCTTTCCCTTTCAAGATTTGTACCACTAGAATCTTTTAACCTATTAATTAAAGATTCTAATTCTTTTTTCCCTCTTTCAATTTGGTTCAACAAATTTTGTTGTGTTCCAGGAGGAGGTTTCTCGATTGGTGGAGGCAATTGAGGCTCATTTTCTTCATTTCTTTCTTCATTCGGTTCTTCATTTGGCTCATCATGAGGAGACAGAAGGTTTGGTGGAGGGAGATTATTTCTTCCTGACACTTAAAAAACTACATTTTAAAATATTGATTACATAATAAATTTAAACAAAAATAAATTTGAACAAAACAAATTTAAACAAAAACAAATTGCAACAAAACTAAAATTTTAAAACAAATAAGAGGCATGAGAAGTTGTAAAAACACTTACCTCTTCTCCCAGATCAAACTTGACGATGCCGTGGAGCTATTTGATCGATGGATGAAGAAAAACAATCAACTCACAAGAAACTATGATAGGACATGCACACTTCCAAATCCTCTCTAAGCTGAAAACGTGGGTTTGAGAAAAAAAATGAGCTCAAACCCGCATGCAGCAAATATATGTGACTTTTTACAAAGGGCGTATGCCCTATAGCATGTACACCCTTTGGAAAACATTAAGCATTCCAAAGGGCATATGCCCTTTGTCTTTGATTTCCCAAACCTAAGGCTTGGGCAACCCAAACCATAGGGTGTGCCCCCTATAGGGCGTACACCCTTTAGTGCATGTGCACTATTCACGATGGGGGGCCAAAAAGAAAAGTGGCAACTTTTTGGTCCCCCATCTTTGTGCACTTACCCAATAGAAAACATTAAAAAAAAATAAAAAAATTTCTCAATACTCATGCGGGTTTTGAGGAACAAAATTTTTCTCATATCCCTTACAAGTTATGAGAAACATTACATATTTTAAAAGGTCACAGATTTGGGCCATTTTCAATGCCAAAAATGTTGAAATAATGACTTAGAGGAAGCAAAAATCTCAAAACCCATTCTTGTTCTTCGTGCAATTGCATTTTATCAGTGTTTAGAGAAATTTACAACAATGTCACCCTGCCAAACAGGTGAGACTTCATTATTTTGATTGTTTCTTTTTTTATTTTAATTGAAGTAGTTTTTTAAAATTGATTTAAAAGTTTTTTTATTATGTTGATATCAGATTCTACAAATAATCCCCCAAAATAAAAGAGACAACAAAGACCTCTTTGTGCATGAACAACATAAGCAAACCCGAAAAATAATGAATATGAGAAATAATAAAATCCTCAAGGCATTGCTCCACCTATGAAATGTCCTCAAAATACTTCTCTTGAACAACCACCATCACCCCTAAACCCTTCGTGTCCTCTAGTAGATTATATACAGGCCACACAAAATGATCTTATCAATCGCCTGACATAAAACACTACCCCAACTTCTATATTACTGAATAGATTGAGGTCCTCTAATGAGGAGAAACACTCATCCCTCATGAAAACCCTAGAAACAATGACCAATAACATGAATGAGGTATCTATAGAGGTCACAAAATGGGGTTCCTGGAGTGATATATGTCATTTATTTTATGAAGAAATGCTATGATATGATGAGATGAAAAGAAAGGGAATACTTAAAGATGGTCCATATGTGTTCTCTTTTCCCCAATCCTAGCACTAATAATAGCCTACTTACTACTCCGAATCAATTTCCTACATATTGGATTATTCACCCTAGGATGAAAGTTTCTTTTCAGGATAGGTGGGATTTGGTCTCTGACCAACGACCTTATAATAATTGGGATATGCCACTGTATTTTTTGTGAAATTTTTATTTTTAGTTTATCCTCAGCTTGAATCTAAATTACTTTGACATCCATTAGTTTCAGGGTAGAGGGAAAGTCTCTATGCAGGATATACCTAAGGCTTGTAAGGTGATATACCCACAACATTTAAGGTCTATATATCATAAACCCAAGGATCATGTTAGTGGCCCAATATCCTTGAAGGATTCTATGGAGTTACATACTCTTTAGTTAGTTGGATCATTGACTAATGTCATTTTTTAGCATGGCACACACTTAGTTGGAGTAGAGGATGGACCAGCACTACACCATCTCCATCATTAGTAGATGCATCATTTAGCACAAGCCATCCCATTGAGAATATGTGCACCACCTACCAGAGTACATGGTCCAGTGTAGACACTGATGCGAATGAGGATGGTTTGACTTCATGTACATATTGTGGGAGTAGATTCAATGCTTCTACTCTAGAGGATATGTCACTCACCGATGACTTGATGACTATGTTGTTATCTTTTGAGAAGACATAGGTGTGTTTATTTCTATTTATGACATGTTAGCAATTAATCACCTAAATATTATAAAAGTAATTTCAAAAAAATAAAAAATTTAAAGTGAGATATATATAATATGCATTATAGAGAGTAGCAGGTGGTAAGAGTACACCACATACTTTTCAATCGACTCCACAATCGTGAGTAGTTTCACCACCTGAGGTAAAGATTTGTAATTTGTTAAAAATATTTAATAATGCATTGGTTTCAAAATACCTTTTTTAATATATATGTATCATTACTTGGTGTTTTATAGGGCTTATTAGGGGCTGAGATGTCCTAAATTAATGATATCATGCTTTCAACCATTGAATTTGGCCTAGATAGCTTTACAATACCATTTATATTTAGATATGTGTTACTTAGATTTAATATTATACATGTTATTTTCCTCTATGTTAATTTTGTTTATGTTAGTCTACCCCACTTGCTTTGAGGAAATCTCATGTGAGAAAGCCATCCTCCAGCACTCTGAGGCAAAAAAAGAAATTTTCCCGAATATCCAAATGACAAAATGTATTTTAGTAAAATTTAAATTCATTTGTTAAAATGTATTATGATTAAATATATATATGTAGATATTGATAAATGCACCTAATTTATTTGTTCTATATACATAAAAAAGGGGTTTATGGAATTAATGAATGCACATTATGTCAATGAGGTTTAGGAGAGGGAAGAGGTAACATCTTCATATTCACTTCAAGGATTTTATTCTTTCTTGTTTGAAATTTCTAAATCCTTATGAAGTTATAACATATATTATTAATAGTTATATAGGAAATGGTAATAGTTGTCTCAGATTTGATGATGCCTCCTAAGAGTACAAAGTTAAACATATGTTCAATGTGCATTTGTTCTACATATGTTAAACATATCTCTTTAGATATAAGTAGACTCATTTTTTTTTTATTAGAGTTTGTCAACAATGTCTTTGGGTTCTTAACTTGTATTAGTTGTCTATTACCTATTATAGTCCCCTTCAAAACTTCCCATTGATTCTCTACCATTCCATTCCAATAGAAGTCCTCATAAAAGATGGGTTCTAGCACAATAAAGGGAAGAGGTATGCTTGTCTTCTTAGCTCCTTTTTACTAAGTTCACAATGGATTTGAAACCCTTTGGTTAACTCATTTTGGGTTTCCTTTTTTTTATTTGAAAGCTCTACCTCCTTCGTGTATGACTATAATATGTTTTATCACTTACACTACTACATTTGGGGCCAAATTTTGATAGACACTTCCGACGGGTAAATTTTTTTTAATGAATTTGTTATTTTTTTTTAAATAGGCCCCGATGGTGTTGGTATTTCGATGGGTTTTAAATTGACCATTGAAATTCCAATAGTTTTGGGTATACATAAAAAAAAGTGAAGGGCCAAATCATTTTAATTTTGATTGGCATAGAAAAGGAGCAGGAGAAAATAAGTGAAAGTTGGGCGCGAGAGAAGGTATGTGATTTCTTCATCTTTCGAGCCTCTGGCATCATATTCGACCGCAAATTTCAAATGCATTGCATTTTATTTGATCACGAATGCTCTCTGAAATGACCACATTCTACTGGTGTTGTGCCCTAGCCAGTGCTTTATCTCTATTATTTGATGTTACTAGTGTCATGCCCTAGCCCATGCTTTAACTCCATTATTTGATGTTATTGGTGCTTGTGCTCAATGATATCCATTTTTTTGAAATATTGACTCTGGTTATCAAATGGACAATCTGTGAGCTTCTAGTTAGACGCCATTTGTATTGATAGCTTAGGGCATCAAATGTATTGTTATATCATTGATAGTTGAGACTTTTTTAAAAGGAAATAGGACAAAGAATGATTTTGATTTAGTTTCTCTATTTTGATCCCTAAGTGGCTTACAACACTAGAGAAGTATATGCGGATTTACAGATGCAGTTGCATGATACATAACAGCCGATAATTAACAAGAAATCCATGCATCCAATTTGAATAGCAATTAATACAAAGAAATAGGGTCATCAAATGGCCCAATCATGTGGACCTTGACTGTCCCCTCAACCAGTGACCCTTCAAAACTAGGTTATCATGCAATCAGTGAGTGATCCTTCATTCTCCTGGTCTACCCTGCATCCAAAAATATTGGAAATACACAATACAATGATAACAAGTATTTCACAATCCCCCTTCCCTCAAGGAACACTATCAATAAGTGATCCTTCTTCTTATCAACCATATCCAATGTTTCATTGAAGTCATGACCAAGAATGAAGGTCACCTTACCCATACCATTCATGGATTCTGAAATGTTGTTCCAAACTCCTGAAAACTTTTTCTGTTGCTTCTTGATGCCCCTCCCTGATTAAGACCCCCCTCATTCTGAATATGGTCTTCATCACCTATAGTCTCGATTTCATGGATAAGGGACATGTAAATATCTTTAAATAATTCTTCTACCACAATGTCCTCCTCCCTTATCATCTTGATCTTCTTGGCTAAAGTGGATGAATCCACACACAATAGCCCAAAATGAAGGGTTTTGTATCCTTCAATGAATCTTAGTCACTGGTAATGCATGGACAGTCAAACCAGTAGTCTCCAAAGCATTCAGTAAGTGAATATGAATATTTGAAAACTTTCCTCTCAACTTCCCCAACCACTCCTAATCCGTTAGAGGGATATTTCTAGAATCTCCACTATTCCTATCCTTACCAACAATTCTTAAACTTACTTTATCTGTTATGATAATAACATGCTAAACTGAACCAATGGCATGTTCTTCATGTGGTACAAGGAAGATTTGGCTATCAAATCTTCCTTCGTGCAAGTTGAATGTGAGATAGGTATGTGATTTCTTCATCTTTGATTGGTATCTTTGATGAGCAATGTCTTTCAAGCCTCTGGCATAATATTCGACCACAAATTTCAAATGCATTGCATTTTATTTGATCATGAATGATCACTGAAATGACCACATTCTACTAGTGTCATGCCCTAGCCCATGCTTTATCTCCATTATTTGATGTTATTGGTGCTTGTGCTCAAGGGTATCCATTCATTGTTTTGAAATGTTTGGATTCATGTTTTTTGATATTATAATTCATCATATTAGATAAAGTATGTTTAAGAAGTTTTAGTGTCTAAGCACTCAACTAATCCCTCTAACCGATTAGGAGTGGTTGGAGAAGTTGAGAGGAAAGTTTTCAAACATTCATATTCACTTATTGAATGCTTTGGAGACTGCTGGTTTGATTGTCCATGCATTAATGTTTAGAAGAGATCAATAAAGTATTTAAAGACATTCTTACATGTTTGGAGAGGTTTGAGAGGCACTTATTATGACTGTACCCTCACAAACAGTGGCATAGACTAGTTTTACTAAGTTTCCTTTCTCTATTTTGAGGTTTCCTTTCTCTACCGTAGGGGTATAGTTAGAGGGTTCATTGAAAAAATGATCCTTTGAATGGTTACTATAAATATGAATGATTTGATATAGCGTATTTCTCATTTTACTTGAAGTTTGGAATATCTTGTGCAAGGGTGAAAGCACTTTTGATCATTTTGGTCATGATTGTTCCTTTACACAGTCGGGAAATGTAACTATCTAATGATTATATGTAATGTTGAATGTATTAAATGCTTTATTCTTGGTAGAAGTGAATAGAAGGAATAGTGTTGGTGTTAGGTTTCATTTATTATTGAATTCAATGGTTTCCAAGATGTGTTGAGGAGTTTTCTCCTTGTTTAATGTTAGTTGTTCCTGCACAATCCACTCATACAACAGTGAAATGCTATGTGATTAACAATTTCATACAACTGGTCCTTTGGCATGTATTAAATAGAATAGAGTTTTCAGCATATTATTATCATTATATTTCTTTGTTGTAAACATGCCATTGGTTCAGTTTTGTAAAAAAAAAATTGTGTTAATTTTTTTTCTTCTATTTTTTCCATTTGATAACCATGGTCAACATTTCAAAATAGTGAATAACATCAAATAATGGAGATAAAGCATGGACTAGGGCACGACACCAGTAGATTAAAATAAATAGAATGATAATAATATTCTGAAAATTCTATTCTATTTAATACATGCCAAAGGACCAGTCCCAACAATTCTTAAACATACTTTATTTTGTTTAAGAATTGTTGGGAGTAGTTTTCAAACATTCATATTCACTTATTGAATTCTTTGGAGACTAGTGGTTTGACTTATTCACTTATTCACTTATTAAAATGTAGTTTTGATTTGGTTAATGTTTAGAAAAGAACAATAAAGTATTTAAAGAAAATCTTACATGTTTGGAGAGGTTTGAGAAGCACTTACCATGAATTTTTAGACAATTAGTATATCAATATATGACTATCCAAATTATAAAAATGCCTTGCCCTTAGGGCCAAACTCTCACTGTTGCTCCCTAGCTATCAATTCCCTTTATAAGGAACACACTGTTCCAGCCAGTGTTCTCTTTACTTTCTCAAATCTCTGCAAGTCAAGAACATTAGAGTTATATAATACATTGTTAGTATCCTCTTTCCATGGGTCCTAGGCCTTTGGGTCTATGGAAATGAAATAGATTACAAAATACTCTTCAAAACAAAGGAAAAACTTAGCAAATTTAGTCTAACTCACTGTAGATGAAGGAACAGTCATGCTAATAGTTCCTCTAAGTCTTCCAAAACATTTATTGAACTCCCCTAAAGTCCTATTGGATCCCCAAATTGCTTAATCCAATAAAATTACATCAGGATCATGAGAAACTTCAAAGGATTAAAAACATTACTTGGAAGAGTCATTGGTTTTACCAGTCAAAATGTAAGGAACTAAATTTTAAAGTCCTCACAATACATTCAATGATGAAATGAATGCTTGGAGATTTCTTACTATTCCATCCTTGAATTTAGAAACCAAAACAATAAGTAAAGAAGCCTTTCAACAATAACACAATGGACTTGCAGATTTAAACTTCAATTTTTATTGAATCTTTGTTCTTGCCATACACTTCAGGCTTAAGTCTGTTGTACAATGAATCTCAAAGGTTACATATAAATCCATCACAACTTCCCCAACCATGAAGAACATAGGTGAAGAAATTTATGGTTTCATGTTTTAATCTTTAAGAACTTGATCAAGAACATAGGTTTTAATGAAATATCAATTTGATTTGCAAAGTTTGTGTTCTTTACAAATTTGAAAGGCTCTAATACTTACTAGGGAGGATGTGGATGTGCAACCTTATGCTTTTACTACTAAGTCTCTATTTGTTGGGAATACTAATTATAAGTACTTGGCATATATCACAAATATTGCTAATTAAGGTTGGTAGGATGATTACGCCTATCCTAAAAAAAGACTATCAAATCATTATGCTTTCAAATCAATTACCTATCAACATATCCCTTGCGAGGGAGAGAAGCCAAACACATTAAGAACATGCACATAAACATGACAGCTAAAAAACTTAAATGGAATACACCAAGAAGTACCAAATGATGAATGCTCAATTGTTGTAATTGCAAAGCATCAGAACCATCCATTTCTTGAACTTGATTTTCTAGTCTAAATGAATTTTCTATAGTCATAATGATTTTTCTAGAACTTGATTTTCTAGTCTTAATGATTTTTCTATAGTCCTAATAATTTTTCTATTGTCTTAATGATTTTTCTTTCATCCTAATATTTGTTTCTCTTGATAAATTAGGCCTTGAATTTGAATTTTTGTTCACTATTTTATTTTAGCTTGATATTTCATTCATTTTTCATATACATAGAGACTACACATGCTGATAAAAAAATGAGCTATTTGATTAAGGTTAACTATTCATGATTGTAAATAGTCAATATTTCTGATGGTACTCCTTGGTGTATTCCATTTTAAAATAATCATGTTTTTATGGCTATGATAAATGTCCCTTTATGTTGAGAAAATTAGAGTTGAAAAAATGGTTGCAAACTAATCATCCTTCTTCCACCAACATTCTAGTCAATGTACAAGTGATGAATGTGCATATTCCATTAGAGCCACTTCATATGCACAGGTGATGAATGTGCATATTTGCTTGAGTGCTATTGGGAGCTTACCCAACAACACATGTACTATTGTGAAAATCACCACAAATCTATTTGCTGCTGGGTCTAGCTCCTAGTATTGCTTGGTCAAATATGCATGTTTTTCACCTGTGCATATAACTTCTATGATCAAATCTTATATGCATAGGTGATGAACATTCAGATTTTCCTAAGTAGTACTTTGAGTATTCTTGCAACACATGTACTATTGTGAAAATCATCACAAGTCCATTTGTTGGAGGAAATCTCATAGTACACATGTTTGGAGGTCTGAAAGAAACAAGACAATTTGAAGAGTCATGAGTCTTAAGATTGTACTTAATATAGCCAAGCTTCATTCAATGGTACATTCAAACATGAAAAAAACCATTCTTAAACCAAATTAAACTAGTAAACCAAAGGGACATACTAATTATAAGTAAACTAGTAAACCAAAGGACATGCTTTTACTACTAAGTCCCCTATCTGTTGGGCATACTAATTATAAGTACTTGACATATATCACAAATGTTGCTAATTAAGGTTGGCGGGATGATTACACCTATCTTGAAAATGACTTTCAAATCATTATGCTTTCAAATCAATTACCTATCGGCGTATCCCTTGCAGAGGGAGAGAAGCCAAACACATAAAGAACATGCACATAAACATGGTAGCTGAAAAACTTAAATACAATACACTAAGAAGTACCAAATGATGAATGCTCCATTGTTGTAATCAAAAAGAATCATAACCATTCATTCTAGACTTGATTTTCTAGTCTAAATGATTTTTCTATAGTCGTAATGATTTTTCTAGAACTTGATTTTCTAGTCTTAATTATTTTTCTATAGTCCCTAATGATTTTTCTTTCATCCTAATGTTTGTTGCTCTTGATAAATTAGGCCTTGAATTTAATTTTTATTCACTATTTTATTTCAGCTTGATATTTCATTCATTTTTTTATATACACACAAACTACACATGCTGATAATAAAAATGAAACTATTTTATTATTCATTGTTCATGATTGTAAATGGTCAATATTTCTGATGGTACTCCTTGTGTATTCCATTTAAAAATAATCATATTTCTATGACTATGTTTCTTTTCCATTTCTACAATATGGACATGTACTTTGCTTTGAGCATTGTGCTTTATGTTGTGGGCTACAAGGCAGAGCCTAGGTCTTCGTGACAATCTGAAGCTATTTAGCCTATTAATACCCTTGTTATTTTTGGACCACCCCTTGGAGGATAGGAACACCATAGAGATGCTCAATATTATTACCTTGGCTCATTTGAAGGAAGTTGTTTTATTTTTCCTTGATGTTTCAAGGTCCTATGGTTATAGTATTGCACAACAAGTAGCTCTATTTCACAGCATAAAACCTATGTTTGCCAATTAGCCTCTTATTGTAGTTTGTAATAAGATTGATTTGCAACCACTAGAGACTACAAGCTTGAAGAAGTGGTATATTTTGGAAAAATGAAGAGTGGAAAGAAGATGATATTCCAGAGATCATGGATGGACACAATGTTACACGACTTTATTGATCCAGATATCTTGCAGAGGCTTGAAGAACTGGAGAGGAAAGAAGGGCTTAGGATGGTAGCTGAGGGTGATGTGGATGATGAGATGGGGGAAGTGGAGTTGAATTTTGATGAAAAGGAAGATCTAGCTGAAATTAGGAAGAAGAAGAAGATGCTTATCATTGAACACAAATTGAAGAAGAGTTACTGCAAAGGACCGTGCCTACAGTACCAAGGAAGTTTGACAAAAAAAAGGAATATGGCTTAAACAGAATGGGAAGACATCTTTCTAGTCTCGGCTTGGATCCTTTGACAATTAGATTGATAATAAATGAAGTAGATGAGAGCTGACAATTAGCTTCCCAAGAAAAATCTCGTAAATGAACTGTGTGTACCCCAAATTCCTATGCCTTCTGCGCATATCTAAATGACATATTTGAAACAACAAGGGTAAGGCATAAAGAAGTCAATTTTTCATGGCTAGATAGATCTATATATTTTATCCACAATGACCAAATGTCATAAAACATATAGACATGTCTAGTGATCATATTATGCTGAAGGTTGTGCCTACTTATCGTTTACATAGTTGTTGCAGTGCAGCAAGAGCATTAGGAACCACCTTCGGCACAATATGATCACTAGATAGGTCTGTATTTTTTATGAAGTTTGGTCATTATGGTTAAAATATACAGATCTATCTAGGGATGCAAAACTAACTTCTTTAAGCCTTACCCTTATTGTTTCAAATATATCATTTGGGTACGCACAGAGGGCATAGGAATTGGGGTACACATAGTTCATTTATGGATTTTTCTTCGGGAAGCTAATTGCTCATATGTCATCTACATTATTATGAAGCTAATTGCCAAAGGATCTAGGCCCAGGCTAAAAAGATGTCTTCCCAAACACATAAAAACATGCACATAAACACGGACAGCTGAGAAACATAAATGTAGATTTCACAATAGTTGAGAACATAATTGTAGGCATCATGGTCACAATTTTTTGGAGACAACATAATTGATTTGTATACCCAAGTGATGGAGAGAAACTTATCTACCTCCAATTCCAAATTGAATAGATTTTTTGGAGGACCTTATATTCATGAGAAATAGATGTAGTCAACTTGGAATCAGAGGTGCAGAGCTAGTTTCTCTCCATCATCTCGGTATACAACATAATTGACTTGTATACCTAGATGATGCAAAGAAACTACTACTCCTCCAGTTCCAAAGGATTAGTGATTGCTTTGCATCATCTGGGTATACCACGCAATTATGTTGTCTCCAAAAACTTGTGACCATGATGCCTACATTTATGTTTCTCATTTTTTTTGTCCCAGGACCCCTTATGGACCCTTTACGACCCTAAGAATACACATCTTAGAGGTCTTAAAATGTCATAAAGGGTCATAAGAGGCTCCTAGAGGGGTTAGATGAGCTTCCACCTTCACGTGGTTGGCCCTGTTTAGTAGAGAATGCTAAACTATTCTCAAAACAAAAGAAGCTCAATAATTTAAGGTCTAGTCCATGGAGATGGTGAAAAATGATGGGAATCAATGATGGAGAGTTTTTAGATATTGAAAGATGTATATGTAGTGGAGGCTAGAAGGAATTTTTGTGGAGATTTGCTAGATGTGGAGATTTTCTAGAGAGGGTTTCCAGATTGATTTTGTTGTGTCCCAAGACCCCTTATGACCCCTTATGACCCCTTATGACCCCTTATGACCCTTTACGACCCCTAGAATACACATCTTAGAGGTCTTACAATGCATAAAGGATCATAAGAGGCTCCTAGGAGGGTAGATGAGCTTCCACCTTCCACGTGGTGGCCCTATATTAGTAGAGAATGTGAAACTATTCTCAAAACAAAGAGAAGCTCAATAATTTAAGGTCTCAGTCCATGGAGATGGTGAAAAATGATGGGAATCAATGATGGAGAGTTTTTAGATATTGAGAACATGTATATGTAGTGAAGGCTAGAAGGAATTTTTGTGTAGATTTGCTAGATGTGGAGATTTTCTAGAGAGGGTTTCTAGATTGAGTACTAGTGCAGAGATGATGATTTAGTACTACGTCTATAAAACCTTCACAAATATCCCTTTTTGGGCCTCCACTCACACCTCTTCTTAGAATCTAGAAACTTTGGCTACTATTTCTCATCCATGCATGAAATGTGCTAGTGAGCATATAAAATTACTTTTGCAAGACTGGGATCAATTATGAGAAGGTAAACAACAACATAATTTTATTGTATCTTTCATTTCTTTTATCCATTCATATTTTCTACCTCCTCATATATTGGATACTCGTGTAGTGTACATGAAGGAAAGGTGGTGATTATTCTCAATCGATTGAAAAGTATAAGTCTTCAAGCCCTTACCTAGTAGCTAGGACTAATAATAGCAAAGCTCAAGAGACCATCATAGTTGGTCTCCATCCTTGGTCCATATACTGACAAAACATTTTACATTTCATTAGCTCATCAAATGAGGTGATTTGAAAGAATTTAATGGATGATATTTTCATGTATAACGTATATTATTTTAGTTTTACAGTGAACAAATTTATCTAATTCATGCACTTATATATGTCAAGCACAACCATAAAGAAGAATCCCCTCTCCATCCTTGGGAGGACATGCTCTTTATGGCTGTGCTCGTAGTATACAAGTGCATGGAGTCCAATAAATTTGTGCAATGTTAAACTTAAATAATATATGTTATCATGAAAATGATTCTATTAAATATTTCAAATTCCCTAATTTGATGAGCTAACGAAATGTAAAATGTTTTGTCAGTATATGGACCAAAGACAGAGACCAATTATGATGGTCTCTTGAGCTTTGTTATTTTTACTATGCTAATCCATCATTTTTTCGACAGGTTGCAATCCATTTTTGATAGAAGAGCTATTTGTCTAATAGATTCTCATGTCGATACTTAATTTCCTCATGTCATATATCCGATAGGTAACTGTCAGTAGAACCCCAATCTGACAGATTGGTCTAACGGGACTGCTATACCTCTGATAGGTAGTTATGTTGGACATCTACTGAATATCTATCACCTTTTTGACCGACGAAACGTTGTAAGTAGCATTTTTTCGACAGATCAGTCCCATAGTAAAATTTATGATTTATGTGGCCTATTCGGATGGGTAGTGATGTTGGAATACCAACGGTTATCACTTCTACCACCATTCCAACACAAAAACATCGATGGACAGATGTGTCGAAAGGTCGAAAAATTGTCATGGAAAATTTGACAAAATGGTCATTGGAATTTGGCCTCAAATGTACTAGTGTTACCCATATAGGAAAAGATCATAACTAATTCAACAGTGAATTTTCCTCCTACAAGCATAGTAGATCCATCTGAGGCTCTGGTATGCATTTGTTTTTTAGTCTGTGCATTTTTAGTTTTTTAGTGTTTCTTGACATATATGTTATTAACCTGTATAAAATTTTGTTTTACCTGTTATAGCCCCCTTCATGACTTCCCATGAATCCTCTACCTTTCCTCATAAGGAGTCACATTCTCCCATGAAGGATATCATTAGCTTTACTATACAACCCCAAGTGTAGAAGAAATAGATGGGGTAATCAACAATTCAACTACCAATAAATTAAAGTCTAGTATTTAGTCATTTTGGCTATTATTTTAGAAAAGATATATGATTTAGCTTTTGATTTTTTCTTTTGTAGCCACCTAGTGAGACATGCACTACTTTAAAGAGGCTTAGTTTTGATGATCCAACACAGTCATAGAAATTGATAGAGACATATAGATCTAGTTGTGGTCATTGAATGACCAATTTTTGTATATATATGACATTTGTATTGTATATATTGACCTTGGCATGGCACATGCCACATTTTTGTAACTATTATTTGATTTGGCATCTATGCCATTTTTTTGATATGTACATGATTATTGTTTATTTTGATATATATGAAACTTGATATTTGATCCAATTTGTTTATTGTGTGCATATCTTTGTACTTAAAAATTTAGTTATTTACAATTGAAATGTGATCAAACTTGTTCATTGTGTTTATGTATTCATACTTTGAAATGCACATATTTACAATATAAATATGATCCTACTTGTCATTGTGTGTATGTATAGATACTTTAAAATGTATAGATTTACATTTAAATATGATTCAATTTGTTAATTACAAGTGTCATCAACGTCTCTAAATTTTATTGTTAGACATACGTATTATGAATGATCATTTCGATATATCTACCTCTTTTGACATGTTTCAATAGATAAAAAATTGTCAATTTTGTCTATTTTAACCTTTCCTAGGCTATTGGAGTGATTTTTTTGGTTGGGGAGAGTGTTTAGAGGGCAGGCTCTTTGTAAAACAATCATAATTATCCCTCAGATGCACTTATGGAAGCAATTTTTTTTTTGTGGGAGTGAACCACCTCTTCCATCACATCCAATTGGGAAGGTTTACCCTAACCATGGTCCCACTTTGCCTCTTGGCATGCTCGAACACTCACTAACAAAACCTACAGACATGTGCCTTGTGTAACCAACTTGGAGAAGATGAATAGAAAGAAATATTTTTATTCATTGTGAGCACAAATTGAAACTTCCTTTGCTTTAATTTGGACAGGTTTACCATAGGCATGTTCCTGCTTTTCCTCTCAGCACTTTAGAATGCTTGAGAACATACCCTACTGATGATTATCCCTTAGGTTCCCTAAGTGCAAAATATCATCAAACTTTGACATACTATTTATTGCAAGCCATAGCACCTGTGCATGATATTTTTGAACTTATTGGGTCATGTTAGGCACCCTACAATAATATGTCCTAGTTTTTGAAAAACTTAGAGTAATTTTTCATGGCAAAAACTTTTCTATTGATGCAAAATCTATCATATGCACTTAGTGAAAAGTCCACCAAGAAGCCCAATACATGTTCTCTTCATTATGGGTACAAATTGACACTTCCATCACCTCTAGTTGGAAGGTTATCCCTAGGTATGATCCAAATTATGCTCTCAATACTTTGAAACACTAAAAAACATACCCCATGTTGCTTAGTGCATATTAGGACACTTCGGTCTAGCATGGTCATGAACATTTGAGCAGCTCCATGGGTGAAACAAGGTTGTTCTAGAGTTTACCCAGCCAACCAGAGCTAATGGTGTGTATGGTTTAAGGCCATGATGAACGGTTTGAAAGATACACAGTGTTTCTCCTTTCAGCTGACGTACATTGTAAGTTTTGACATAAACTGAGATTGTATTGAAAATTTTAAAAGAAGTTGAATATCTCCCAAAACTATGATACATTATTGTAGGAATCCATAACATGGTCTTGTAACACCTAACCGTTCACCAATAGCTCACACTGAGCTCCTAGATATAGGCCTCGAAAGATCATTGTCCAATTTTACTTAATTCACCTTAGGGACAACTTTAGTTTTGCATGGTAAATAATGTTCGAATGACTGCGTGGGTGAAATGAGATTTTTTCTTGGATTTTACCCACCAAACTAGAGCTAATGGAATATATAGTTTGATTCCATGATGATGAAACACTCATCAACATACCATATCAATAGTGTTCCTTAGGTTCACTAAGTGCAAAAAAGTGATGAAACTTTGTTGGAGTATTACTCTCAAACTAGGGAACCTATGTATGATCCATATGAATCTACAGGATGTGAGGGGCCCATCTACAATAGTATATCTCAAACATTAAAGACTCCTAAGTCATTTTTGAGGAAACAATTTTTTTGTTGATGTAAAAACTAACAAAGACATTCAATAGAGAGGTGCAAGGTAGCCCAAATCTCTTTTTGTTCTTTGTGGGAATGGACCACCACTACCAAACATCTGGCTAGGTGGATATACCAAAGGTATGGTCCATTTTTGGCTCTACACTCATCGGAATGCTCAGCAACATTACCTAATGGTAGTGTATGTGATAGAAGCTCTTCAATGCAAGGAATATTCTAGATGAATATGGGATTACAACTACATCTATCTCTTCTATGATCTACACTACCACCTTTGGAAAAGAAGTCTCACTCCTCATTTTACAAAGGGGTAGCCATCTATAGTCCAAGGTTTTAATTTAGCTAACATGAACATGAAATATGAAATATGACTTCAAAGTTCATAATTAGTATTTTGTGCACTTTATTACATCATGTAGAGTATCAAGTTATTTTTGGGCATTAACATGAAATATAACTTCTACTATTTTGATCATTAACATGAAATATGAGTTCAAATACCCATAATTACAACATGGAGGCATGAAGACAATCTTTTTTGTATATTTTTTAATACTAGTAAAAATAGGTTTTGGGGGACCCAAAAACCCTACAAGGTAGCTACTTAAGATAAATATTAAACCCACCAAAAAGAGCTAGGGCTAAAAACAAACCCACCAACAAACCCGAACCCTGACAACAAACCCAACTCAAAAATAGTAAACAAAAATTGACACCCAACAACAAAAACACATAAAAAATAGGGAAAAAAAGTGCAACAATAAACTAGGAAAACTCCAATAGAGTTACCTCAATGTCTTTTTTGGAATTCTACATCTTACTAATGGCCGCATTGGGATCTGAGAGCTCTAGAATCCTCTCCTGTATCTTCTTCTTCTTGGAAGACACCTGGTACACTTTCCCTGCCTAGTCTGGTCCTCATCTTCATCTTTAATATCATCAATCTTCATAGTGGACCAAACACTCAGCTCTTTGTTGATGTTATTGATTCACTCAAGATCACTCCCATAAACTAATTTCTATCCAACAAAATCTTCTTGAGGGTAGACTCTGTTCTATCCACTTTATCCTACAACAAGCCCATCTTTTTATCGTCCCTGTTCACCCCAACTTTGTTCATCCATTCATACCCAGAATACATCTCTCCTGAATTTTATCCACTTTAGAAGAAAGGGATCTAAGATTAAGACTCAGAGTCAAGTGATTTCATGAAAAAACCATTTAACAAGGAGAAATAAGGACATAGACATAGCTTTGGTAATTTGCCAAAATAACAAATGGGGGATCAATTTTTTCCTCCAGATCTTCCTTGAGGAGCTCAAAATTTATCTCTTGCATATTGACAATCTTTAGAAAAGGAATAGTTGTGGAGGAGGATGGAATATCCTTGTCCAGAATACTCACAACCACATCTCATGTCTTTATCCTTTTTATCTGAAAGCACTTTAGTGGAGGCTTCATTGTACAGAGATATGGGGACATCATGGTCCACATAACCTGTCATAGTCAACTAGGATAGGGAATTTATGACCACCAGGATCATTCTGATAATCCCTATCCAAAATGTCTCAATATTTTTAAACCCCTCTACTTTCATGTCACTATCGGTACCAGAAAGGGAATCCTTACAATCACCCTTAGGTTTTTTTTTGAGAATTCTCTTTTAGATTTGAGAATCCCCCAACACTTTCCCCCACTGACGCAGTCTCCATGCCACTTTTCTTCTCAAATTTTAATCATTTAGAGGATGAACCATCCTTACCCTAATCTCCCTTCATATTTTAACCAGAATCTTAGTAGACCACCAAGCATAGTCTGAGGAGGAGTCGGGTTGAGAGCACTATTATTCTTAACATGCTCAACAATTAGTAGAATAAGCCTATTGGTGCCCAAAATGAGTGGATTAGATTTGGCCAACTAATAGGTATGATGGTGATACACCACTTATACCTCTACAATTTTGGCTTAATCAAGCCAAGGTTGGTAGGCCTAATTTCACTTTGACTATAAAATTCACTATGATGCCTCAACTGCGTACACAAAACAAAGTTCCTCCAAAGGTGGTTAATGATCCTTTGAGGAAAGCAACAAATCTTCTGATAATCTCTACTCTATAAAACTTGACTAAAATAGATTATACTAAGGAAAAAAAGTAATGCTTTTGAAATAATAATTTAATGATCTACAAACTATAGATGAACTTAATGTGACAATTTCCAATTAAAGATTAGATCAGTGCCTTCTAAGTATTTAGGTTATAGAGTCAAAACATTTTCAATTCTACATACGATCAAAGATGGTTTTAAAAACTTGCTTTAATAAGACAAGACCATCACTTCACAGGCTTCTACTTGACTTATAATTCAAATCGATCTATATAGCTAATCTTATTAAATTTAACTCAAATTAAGAGACCGATAAAAACAAGAGAAGAACATAGATCTTTCAATTGATATTTAAACTATATATATATATAAATTTTAAATATGATACTCAGGAAATTTAACATAGTGAAACACTCTATTTAATAGAATATCTGAAAGACTAACTAAAAACATATAACTTATAACCACAAATAAAAAGAAATGGCACTTATCTTTATTAATGTTGAAAAACTGGTACATAAGAGTTCATAGTTGTAGTTGTTTTTGAAATTCTATTCTATCAAATATATCTTGTATTGTCTTGTATCTATATTTTAAATTATGTATATATATGTGTTTGAGTGGCTTTCACACCTCTTTAGGGGGAAAAGGACAACAACCCTTATTACAAATCATTTTGAAAAAATAATAAACTAACTAAAAAATAACTACCTAACTTTCGAATTTGGGTCTGGTCGAAAACCAAAAACACCTTGTGGAAAGCTAAGATTTTTATTAGAGTAGGAAATTTGATTTCCTGATTTGGGTCATTTCTAGATTTTTAAAATTTGACCATCTTCATCCTCTTATCGGAATCATCTTTGAAGTAGGTCGAAATTCCAGCATTTTCTGAAGGCTTTGATCACGAAAATTTTGATTGTTCCTCTCACAGACCTTTCTTCCTTAATCTCTCAACTTTTTAATTCAAAATTAGTATAATTTTTTCATCCTATTTTATGTACTCCATCATTAATTATTTTTCATGGAGTTTAAGAAGCCATTTTTTAGGTTTTGATCACTATGCCCAAAATTTAGAGCTCCAACAGGCTCTTTCTGGGGATGTATGCTCCATGTGAGCATAGTGAGAATCCAACTATCTTGGTAGAAGTAGACCAAGTATGAATTCCATTAGGCTATAGAGTTATTGAATATTTCAATAATCAAAATCAAATCTCCTTCGATGGCCCTGGGCCACCAAAACATATAATCAACCATTTTCCCCTGTCAAACACTTGGTTCTGATCATGTAACAACTCCCTCCTTGCTGCATTGGGTGCATCTTCCTTATGGAAAATTCTCATTGTTTCATCAATGTGGTCCTTGGTATTTGACCTTTGTTTCATCTTTGAGGAATTATTAAGGGTATCATGATTTTTACTGAATGAAGGATCTCTATGCATTAGACTAGTTGTGTCAAAACAAAATTTCCATTACTTGGACAACTTCTTGCTCATAATTTGCATTTTCTTATACTCCATATGGTATTTCTCATTATAAAATGGTTTTGAAGATAAATCATATTTAGGAGACATTACTGTAGTCTTATCAAGAATCTGATTAGATAGATATTTGGAAACTTTCAGCACTATTCCTCAACACATTCTCCTCATTATGCCTGGATGATACCATCTTATCTTCACATATTTGATACAACTTTTGTTCATAGGATGAACTAAAAGATGTCTCACCTCTTGAATACACTTCCCACAAATATTTTGAGTTTCATCATCCTCAAAATCATCATTAGGCCTGTTATCTTCATCATGATGTTGATGGATTTGATTGCATAAAGATCTTCCTCAACAATGGATTCATGAACATAGAGAACTTGGACGCATCTTCCTTTGTATCCACTTCAAACAATGGGTTCAAGGTCATAAAGAATTCAAGAATACATCCATGAGATCTTTCATTTGGATCATCAAGTGTTTCATCAACAAGACTAATATCTTCATTAACATTATTACCTGAAAGTTCCTCATGTTCATCGCAGTTCTATTTCATCTCCACAATTTGATCCTAAGAATTATCATCTCCTTCATCTACTACCCCCTGAATATGTGTAGATCTGTTGAATTTTTTACAATGATGGATTTGAGAAAAAATTTGGGTTGTTCCTCTCAATATGTTTATGATATTCTATGTCTAACAAGGCTGAAATATCTTCCTCACTGAGAGAATCCTCTTCCTCATTTTTATATCACCGATATTTGATGTCATACAAGTATCATCATGGGTGGTTTCTTTCCAAATTGATCCAAAATTTATTCTATATTTGGATCTAAAATATCATTTGTATGTTTCACATTGCATTCATTATGTTATTTTACTTTTTGAAAAAGGATCTTCAAATCAAGGTCATCTAAAGAGACCCCAAAATCATCAAGCCTTCTTAGAAATTCCCTGCTTGAAGGTGTGATATCTGAAGGTATCTTTAGATAGAAACCCATCATCCTTATGAACAAATAGGCTGTGGAATCACCCTCTTTCCTTTCGAAATTTAAAAGGCATCAAGTGGAGACATGATAAGATCCTCCTCCCATTCTGCAGCTTTGGTCTTCACACTGTTCATAACACATTTTATCTTCATCTCTTGCATCATGGAATTCATATAGAAACCATTGTTCAAATTCTTTCCAAGATGAAATACTTTGTGTAGGTAATGATTCATATGCCTCTCTTGCATTATCTTCTAATGTACTGACAAATAGTTTCATTGCCTGATCTTCTGCACAAATCTCATAGTTCTCTATAAATGCATAAAATGTATCCAAATGTTCAACTGCCGATTCATCCCATTCTCCATGTAACTTTGGTACAAGATGCAAAAACTTAGGGAGCAACTTAAAAGGATACAATGGAATCCCTGAGATCCAATGGCCTGATACCATCTGGAATAAATGTTTTCTTTGAATGGTTATTTATTTTGATACATTCTGAATATCTAAATCGGGAATAACTATTTCTTTATACATTAGGTTCTTGTCAATAGAATCGCCACCTCTTTCTAAGAGGAAAACATTACTTATCTCCTTCTTGGTCTTCTTCTTTAGTAGAGTCACTAATTGAAATACTTTATTGAATAGAGTCACCACCTCATTCAAGGAATGTCCTTCTTTTGGGTTCTTTCTTCTAGTAGAGTGTGCTTCCAAAAAATTAATATAACTACTTTATGATTCTGATCTACGAAAATCTAAAATTCTAGGTAACTTCACAATATATATTGTGGAGCAACTCTCCCCACTAGAGTCACCAATTTTTTGGTGCCCAAAAATGATGGATCGGATTTGACCAACCAACTGACATGTATGATGGTGATACACCACTTATACCTCCGCAATTTTGGCTTAATCAAGCCAAGGCTGGTAGGCCTAATTTCACTTTGAACTATAAAATTCACTATGATGCTCAACTACGTACACAAAACAAAATTCCTCCAAAGGTGGTGAATGATCCTTTGAGGAAAGCAACAAATCTTCTGATAATCTCTCCTCTATAAAACTTGACTAAAATGAATTATACTAAGGACTAAAAGTAATGCTTTTGAAATAATAATTTAATGATCTACAAACTATAGATGAACTTAATGTGACAATTTCCAATTAAAGATTAGATCAGTGCCTTCTAAGTATTTGGGTTATAGAGTCAAAACACTTGCAATCCTACGTACAATCAAAGATGGTTTTAAAAACTTGTTTTAATAAGAGAAGACTATTGTATACTAGAAATAGTATCTTCATAGAATTAGTATTGACAATAAATGAAATAGAAACTAAATAAACCACAATTAAGCAATCTATCTAAGCTAGAAATTAACAATTAAGAATCCTATGGTTCTCTAACTAAGAATGTTAATGCAAAGCTATCATCAAGCTTCCATTAATGACAGTCCTAGGATGAGAAATATAAATGATTAAAGCTAAAGATAATTGTTCAATTCCAAATTGAAAGCTAAATTAAGTCTAGATTGCCTTTATAAGCTCAAATTGCAAGAGGTTCAATGCAATTCTCAAATGTGTGGTTGATAATTATGATGAATTTAGGCCTTCCTTTTATAGATTTTCCCAATGGTAGAGGGTGTAGTGTAGTTGATCATGATTAAGCCTTGGTTGAGTCTTTGGTTCCACCCTTTGAAGACAATGCAAAGTTTGTGTCCTCAAAGCTTGGGACAAGTAGACAAGATCAATGGTCAAGATTCTCTTTCACTTTGAGTGATTGAGATTCAATTTGGCTTGATCCATGTGAATGCCTTTCCTTAAATCTCATTGGTTGATTGGATTTCCTCTCCTTTTGGGTTGTTGAGAGTAATTAAGATTTATTAATTGATTTAATTGATTCATTTTAGCCATGTACCCCTTGAATGGGTTGAATTTGATTTAATCCAAGACTATACAATTATTTGATTTAATTGCACTTCAATTTGATTGCACTTGATTAAAACACTCTCAATTTTGATTTATCTCGAATTAAGACTTGATTTTAATTTTGATTGGCTAATTATGCATTGTGATTCAATTGATTCAATTTTGTCCTTGATTCACTTTGATTTGACTTGATTTATCATTGAATTGTCTTTGTCCATTTTTAGGTGATTACAAATGCCCCTCTTTGAGTTGACATGCAAAGCATGTCGATTGAAAGAATACTCTGATCTTGTTTGATGATATATCCTGATTCCTTAATGGTCAATCTTTGATGTTCATTTGATGTCTTTCAATGGTTGATTCTGATATCTGATATGAGATTGATGTAGATTTCAATGTATTTAATTCCCTTGATGCATTTCTGATGATCATTTTGATATGATGTGATACTCTTGATGATGATCATTTTGATATGATGTGATACTTTGATGGTCATTATGTTGATGAATCCTTGATACAATGATTGATCTTGATGTGATGCCCCATTCGATTCATTACAAAAAATTTCCCGATAAAACCTTTTGCTTTGATTTGATGATCGGTCTCTTGATTCTTGATGATGTTGCTAATGTTTGATATTTCTAATGGTATGCCCCCTCAGAAATGAAATAAAATTTGATCGTTTGTTTGACAATCTTGATTATTTTGGTCAATTTGATGTTGGTGTATTTCAAATTTTTAGTAAATTTTATTTTGATTTTCGATATCGATGTTTGGTCCGTTTGCTTTCAAATGCCCCTGCTTTGGCTAATTTGATGATAATTTTGAATTTCTAGGTCTATTTTGATGGAAAAGTCCTCTCTTAGGTCAAAGTTACCTCTTTTAGGTCAAAAAGCTATATAAAGGGGTAAAAATCTCTTTTTTACTATTCATTTTTACTTCCACTTTTGACTTTTACCCTTTTTGACTTTTTTGACTTTCCACGATGTTTATCCCTCTTCGCGAGCATTGGTTTGAGAACTACCACCGCTATCAGTGTCTGCCTCACTCAAGACCTTCGATGAGTCCTTATACCTCTTCATTTTTTCCATTTATGCATTTAAGTTTAATTTTTCCAATTTTTTCTTGGTAAACAACCCTTTTTTTCACATTTTTTCCTGAATGGGCACTTTTACCTATTTTAATGGCACTTTTTCCTTTGAAAGTGTGCTTTTGCACTTTTAATGAGCGCTTTCACAAATCGGTTGAGTGCTTTCACTCACCAAATTTTTGCCATTTTCCACTTTTACTCTGTTAATGTGCGCTTTTAAGCATTTTTGCACTTTTACAATTTTTAAGAGCACTTCCGCTATGTCTTTGGGTGCTTTTGATTATTTTCCCGCTTTTGAAAAATTACTAAGCGCTTTCACATCTTTGAGCAACGCTTTTGATTTTTTACGCTTTTGCACCATGAAATAGCGCTTTCACTTTGCAAATTTTTTTGAATTTTTATTAAGTCCAAATTGTAATTTTTTCGACGTCATTGATCCATTGATATGTTAAGCTCTCAATCTTGATATTTTATAACAAGTTGTGATATGTCAGTTAGGAATCAGTCATAGTTGTAATATCATTTGTCAATCTAGATTCAGATGATGGGTGAGGATAAAATTTCCATTCTATCTAAGTAGAAACATGAAATTTGATTATGGTTGGATAGATTTATAAATTTTTTATTAACTTAGGATAATCCCATAATTTTTTATTTCAATTCTGATGTGTTTGAACTTTCTTTTTGTAGGAGGATCTTGGGTCTTTACGTATCTATGGTTTGTATCCTTTGTCATGGGATATGATACCTGATTTGAGTGTTGCTGACCGTCGTAATATTGCTCGATGTGGTTTGTCCTTTCTTCTTTATCTTCCTTGATTTCAAGTGAATCGAGGTCTTATTACTTCTATGGTTGAGCATTGGCACTCAGACCATAACACCTTTCATCTTCCCATGGGGGAAATGATCATTACATCCAAGGATGTCTATCGCATTCTGTGGTTACCTACTCGAGGAGAGCTTGTTTACTATGATACTATTTATGATGGCTCAGCATGTTGATGAGTCTTCAGTGATCCTTCCATTGGTGATTGTCATATCCAGTGGGCTCAGTTCATTTCATTTCCTATGTTACCAGCTATTCTAGGTACTCTGATTGGTGGTTTCCTACTTCCTGATAGGCGTGGACATGGGTTTGTTGTTGGGTGG
Organism: Chamaecyparis obtusa; assembly: GCA_027943335.1. Lineage (NCBI taxonomy): Eukaryota > Viridiplantae > Streptophyta > Pinopsida > Cupressales > Cupressaceae > Chamaecyparis > Chamaecyparis obtusa. The sequence goes on from BSBK01001743.1 coordinate 39,176, forward strand.
GGTCCTCCTTTGGAGGATTTGATGGTAGAGCCTCATCAGTTTGACTATAGTTCCTTTGTGTTGGCCCACTTATATCATGAGTTACACACTATTATATATAGGCATTCTACCACTTTGACTGCTGGAGCAATATTATTATAGCTTTAGACTTGGGAGTATATCCCAGTGACATGTCTTGTGACAGCATGAGATCATCAGCTAGGTTGGCCTTTTGCATGGATGTATAGTGGTATCATTATCTAGACCCACATGGTTAAGCTAGAAAACTGGCAATGTCAGATTGATGACCTAGATATTATCATGTGGAGGCCTTATCTTGGATGTGAGGCTTGGCTAGAGGATGATGGTGAGCTTCCTTACATGTTCTACCCTTACTGGATGTTTGGTCGCTCTACATTTGTTATCGAGAGATTCTACTTTCACCACATTTTCCATTAGTATGGGTGTGTTCAGGATATTCCATAGGGTGTAGCTATGTATGCTCGTGTGTAGGCTGAGAGGTCATTGTGGGGCACATGTGTAGACTTTGGTATAGCTGTATGAGAGATACGAGAGATTGGGTATTGTCCTTGGTCTCCTAGGTCACAAATCATGTATGCAGGTATCACTAATGAGTATGGTGCCTGGTTACATCGGTATCCTTTTCCCAGGTTCATAGATCTTGCCGAGAGGATTCCCACTATTGAGGAGTTATCAGATGGGGATGACGGTGGTGGTGGTGATGGTGCTAGTGAAGATGGTGGTGATGATGATGATGATGGAGATGATGATGGAGGTGGTGGTCATGGTAGGATCAGGGGTCATCACAAATGATGGGGTTGTCACGGAGTTACAGCAGGTAGAGTACAGATGCCAGTGATAGCTGCTACTCTGATTCCTCATAGGGGTGGTGATCAAGTTAGAGATCTACGGGTTGACTGTATTTTACATCAGGTGGCCAGAGATCTAGTGGATAGGCCTAGGGCTAGGTGCCAAAGGGAGATGGATGTAGGTATTGCACAAGTACTACTTGATTAGGTACAGGGTCCTCCTACTCAGCAGGTTATTCCTCTGATTGTTCCTCTAGTTTAGGCAGCTTCTTTTACTTTTGCTTTTGTTTCAGCTTCTATGCCTTCATTGTCTTCATGTCCATTGGCTTCTCAGTTTGTTCCATCTTTGGGTGATCCATATTCTTCGGCGATGCCATCTTCTTCTATTCCACCTCCACAGTCTTTTGTAGTATAGGGTTATGGGCTAGCCTCAGCATCAGATGTTGCATCTTTGTAGACTTAGATAGCATCCATTTAGCAGCAGGTTTCACAGATGAGATCAATGATGCAAAATTTCATGTCTGCTATGAGTCAACATGGTTTATAGGCTAGTTCGAGTTGGCCTCCTGATAGTGCTCTTGATTGTGATGGTCCTGATGGTCCTGATGACTCTATCAGTTGATTTCCAATGAGATATTTCTCTTGTTTCCTTTATACTTTGATGATATATGATCTCCTTTCTATTTCTATGATAGAGACATTAGACCCTTGTTGTGTCATTTTTGATCGATTGATGTTGTTTGTGATGATACTTTAATAGCTGATGGACATTGATCTTTAGATATTGCTTTTATGATCATGTTATAGACTTTGATATCTTGTCCCTTTTATGATGATGGTACGATGAACTATGATACTTCCTTGATAGATTTGACTACATATGATGTCTTTATGTGTTGGATCTCTTTTTCAGGTTTTTTACGTGATATGCAGCTCTATATGATTCTATATTCTATATGCTTTATTTTATGCTTTTCAGAATGCAATTTTCAATGTATGTATATGTCCTAATGATGATTAAATGACTTGTCTTATGTATGACATAGAATAAATGAATGCAATGTGTAATGGTATTACTTAATGGTACTGATGTATATAATGGATATTAGATGTATAATGAATCTAATGAATGCATTTCTTTTGATATATAAATGTGATGTATTGATGTAATGATCATGAGCTTTTAATGATTAATGATATATGGATGGATGGTACTATCATGTATGATGTGCATTTAATGTTGAATGATCTTAATGGATGTAATGAATGATTTCTAACTAATGCAACACACTTAATGTATGCACCTTAAATGAGATGAATGTAATCTAATGATAATCCCTTAATGCAATGCACCTAATAATTCAAATGTTTAAACACATCTAAATATATGCAAAATTTAATGAAGATGACTTAATGCAACTTAAAAATGACCTTAATGCAATGCAAGTGAACTAATGAAATGCACTTTGTTTTTCTGATTTGTTTTTGATTTCCAACACACTCGATCCTATATAGTTGTTTTTGATGATCTTTTGATTTTTGATTTGAGTACACCCCCTTTTTTTATTTTCCTCTTGCAAATTAAGCTAAGAAAATAAAAACAATATATACAATGCACTTAATCTAAGATGTATGTAGCTAACTATCATTATTCATAATTTGGAGCTTATAATCATCGTTGAGCATTTTTTTTTGGAATCCCATTTTAGTACAACCATCACTAGTTCAACTATGATGATATGAATACTTTTTGCACCTCTTTCTTTTCTTTCCCATCTCTCTTCGATACGACTATCACTAATTGAATCCAATCATGAGAGTGTGAATACCAATTTTGTCAGATTCTATGTTGCAAGTGGATGTTGGTATTATGATATTGAAGATCAAAATAACCAAGGTATCCTTTTGCGTAAACAAGAAGAAATCTCAGGTTTATCCTATGTACAAGTCCTCGATGATTCTTTGTGTTATCTCTATTGAGCCTTCTAAGGTTGTCATTAGTACCAAAGGTATGAATAGATATTGGTCGGTTACTTACAATGAACTAATCGGTAACATAAAGTAGAATAGACTAGTCAGTAAAGCGTATACACTGAGTAGTAGATAGTTTATCGAGTACGAGCAGACACCAACACTGACAAATAGTAAACACCGAACATCGCAGTACACACTGATCAGTTTACACAGTGTTTATCGAGGATCATAGGAAATGACATAGTATTCAACAATGGCACATTCTTCTATGCAAATGGCTACAATGGTTTGTAAAACATTTTACCAAGATCAAGGAACATTTAATGTAATGATATTCATTAAATACAATGTATATCTTTTGTAATAGATGATCTAGGTTATCATTGTACACCGTAGATCTTAGGGTTATGATTATAGTATGTAACCTAATTGTGTTAAAGAGGCAAAAATAGAACACTATATAGTTATGTGTTCACATCATTTTTGAAAGAGAGCTGATATATGAATCATGGAGCACTTGAAGCACTTTGCCTATCTTCAAGTCTATCAGTTTACAGAATAGAATCAAGCACAGTAGAATTCAGCTTGAATAGAATAAGAAGAGGCTACCGAGTAGATTCAGAGTAGATATTTATCACAAGTAAGGTGATATTTTTATTAGAGCTTATAGATCTGTAACAAACAATTGAGTGTCAAACAAGAAGATAAATACCTATTGCTTTCTGACAATTGTAATAGAGTTTTTGGATAAAATCTCTTAACAGAGTAGACTTAACAGTCTTATGTAAATCTCTTTAATGAGTGCACACTTCATTAGTGTTGCTAAAATCCTATAACTAGGTAGATCTAGATGATCTAACATGTCACTCCTAACAGGGTGAGATCACCAGAAGTGATCAAACCTTGTAGCCCTAATAGGCAAACTTTTTCTATCTGCAGTAGTGAAGAATTTGTGGGTGTCATCCCCACCATAGTTTTTACCTTCTTACAAGGGTTTCTGTGTTACCAAAATACTTTTGTCATGTGATTGTGTTATGAATTTCATGTTGTTTACTTACTTATGTTAAGTGGATAAATGATTCATGCAATTATATTCAAGTTATATTGGTCGATTATCATTGTTTACAGTATTAGATCTGAAAGGTTTTGCAAGTAAAATTTTTGTAGACACTGATTCACCGCTCCCCTCTCAGTATCTATCTCTCCTAATTCCAACATCTTTGATGATCATGTCCTTAGACAAATAATACATGATTTAAAACTTTGATTTTAAGACAATCATTTAGAAATCAACAAAAATATCATCCTTTCATCATAGCTTGTCTAGCCTAAAACTTTCATTGATTTGCTAGAAAGATATGATTTCATCAATTGAGTCAACACTTAGAAAAATTTCTTGCAATTTTTTTCAAATCCATATTTCAAGTGTAGTTCCATCCATTTCATACTTTTAATCCTGATAAAGAAAAGGTCATGTGACATCTTGGATAAAATTTTGCATTTTGGCTCAAATTGGATTAGAATGTAGATTTGATTAAGTGTTCCTCTTTCAAATTTGATGAATTGATTCCTTGATTGAATAAAGCTTGTTTTGATGAATCCTTTCTCCTTTTGAGTAGATTGCCCCCAGTGTAAGATAATTTCACTTGTGGGACTTAGGACAATTTGTAGATTAGGTGACCAAAATCTTGAGGTACTCGCAAATGCAACTGTGGGGTTTTATTATGCAATATATACAAATGTTGGTGAATGCAATATTTACAAGGTGACCTTCTAGGTATGCGACTGACTTGGACTTTCAATGGTGCCTATTTACCAGGTTTTCACCGATTGAATAGATCTTTCTCTTTTTTCTATTTTAAAAGATTTTTCTCTTTTTTTTCTACCAAGGCGCCTATTTGCTAGGTTTTCACCAATACAACATCTTTTTGAGGATCATAGATGAATTTTTTTTCTTTCTTCATGCTCAATTTTCACTATTTTTGATCCTTTTTGCTTTTCAAATGTTTTTGGTATTTTCAAGATCTCTTTTGACTATATATAATAAATATGATACTTTCCATCTGATACTCTTTATAATCTTTCATCTACCTCATGTATAGAACCTCTTTAGATGTATGCTATTAATAGGTTCTTGTAGCTCTTCTCCATCACAATCTGCTAGTTTGTAGGTGCTGGTCCCAAAATTGTCAACAATGATAAATGGTCCTAACTAGTTTGCTTCCCATTTTCCTTTCTTTTCTCTTTCTGCTTGATTCTTGGGGTTTTCTCGCAAAACTAGGTCACTTATTTGAAATGTTCTTGACTTGATGTGCCTATTATAAGTCCTTGACATTCTATTTTGGTACACCTTCAAATGATCAAATGCTTGCTTCTATTTCTCATCTAAGAGTTCCAGTCCTTGTAATCTAGCAACCCTATAGTCTTCCTCACTTATCAATCCATGAAGAGATACCCTCAAAGATGGGAGTTCTACCTCCAAAGGCAAAATTGCTTCTGCTCCAAAGACTAAGGAAACAGGTGTAGGTCTTGTTGGCGTTCTTATGCTTGTTCTATAAGCCCATAATGTTGGGTTTATTTTGATGTGCCAATCTCTACCTAAATTATCTAGTGTTCTCTTCAAAATTTCAAGATGTTTTTATTTGTTGCTTTGGCTTGTCCATTACCTTGAGGGTAATCGATTGAAGAAGAATGATGAATCATGTGAAACTTGGTGCATAATTCCTTTAGGTCTTTTTTGAAACAATGCTTTGCATTATCCGTTATGATAGCATGAGGTATGCCATATCTACAAATAATATGATTAAGGATAAATAAAGATATCTTCTTTCCTGTTGCAGTTGATAAGGGTATAGCTTCCACCCACTTGGTAAAGTATTCAGTTGTTGTGATGATGAATTTATGACCATTCGAGGATGGTGGATAAATCATGCCTATTAGGTCTAGATCCCATTGATAGAATGACCAAGGTGTTGTAATTGGATGAAGCTCTTGTGCATGCACATGTATCAAGTTTCCATGTAATTGACACTTTCTACAAGTTTTTGCAAAGGTACAAGTGTCTTTCTCCATCGCAGGCCAAAAATACCCTATCCTACGAAGTTTCTTAACTAGGGTTAATCCATTTGAGTTTGATCCAAAAATTCCTTCATGGATTTCTCATAAAGCTATGTTTGATTCCTCTTCTTCTAAACATCTAAGGAGCATTCTGTCTAAACTTTTGCGATACAATGTTTTAGAAACTATGGTGTATTGGGGGGCTTGGCGAATGAAACTTTTCTTTTGATTCTTGGTTTGGTCTAAGGGAAGGATTTCATCTTTCAAGTAAGTGTAAATAGGTCCATACCAAGGTGATTAATTTGTAGTTAACAAGAAAATGGTATAAGGATGGGTAGGGTCAAACACGGGTTGATCCTCTTCTTCTACCAAGAATTCATATCTGATACTCTGATCAGGCATCTGTAGAAGTGAAGCCAAAGTTTCCATTGCAGCCGCTACTTTGTTCTTTTCTCTTGGAACTTTCTCAAATGTAATAAGTATAAAATACTTCTTAAGAATTTCCACCATGTTTTTGTAGGGTATCAATTTTTCATCTTTCGTCTGATATTCTTCATTGACTTGATTAATGACTAATTGTGAATCTCCATAAAATTTTAATTTTATTACTTTCCACTCTAATCCCAACTTGATTCCAATAACCAAGGCTTCATATTCTGCTATATTATTTGTGCATGGAAATAACAATTTTTAGGACTTAGGGATAGTGTAACGCCTCACCAGGGAACCCAAGAGAGATTAACCTATAACTTGCTACTAAGTTTGGTAAACATTTTTTTTCTTCTAAAGTTAACATACAAGATAATACAACAGTGCGGAAGCAATTACCATTTATTCACATTGAAACAAAATTCAACATAGATTACAAAACTTGAGGGTTCCTTGATGTAGAATTACTTAAGAATAAAATACAACTAAAGAAAGATGACAAAAGATTCCATATCATAAATGATACAATTACAACTTACATCAATAATTACAATGCTCATGGACATCCATGATAACTAACAAACTGACATCCACTGCACATGTCGCAGGGTATGTAACAATAAATCTAACATAAAAGAAATACAATGTCCATATTAGGTATCACATGCGAAACTCTAATATAGAACTACATAAACGAAGATAAGATAAGAAACTAACAATGAAGAATCAAGGAAGAATCAATGAAGAACCATAAAGGCATCCAACTGCAGAAGTATCAATAGCACCGACACCAAGACGTTGAATCTCAAATGGTAAAGAACCACTACCACCCGTACGTGTAGAACCACAAAGGTCTACCCCACCATGCTGAGGAGATAACCACAAACCCCAATCGGATGACCAAAACCAAACAAGGATAACCATTGAGCAAGGAATCATGAAAGCTCACTACTCAAGGTTTACAAAAATAAAGCAAAAGGTGAAACACACTAATCCAGAGGCATAAACAAAAAACTCAGGAGATGATCTAGGCTACATGCTATGGGAGTGTCATCACATGTCTATCTACTTGAGTTACCCTGGACTGGTCACTCTGGACCCTGGACCCTCAAGCATTGAGTTACCCTGGACTGGCCACTCTGGGCCCCAGACCCTCAACACAATCCATGTGGGATTAGAATTCTCTCTCTCAGATATGAGGAATTCTAATCATAACCATACTCTATATTATCTTCTTAAATGATCTATAAAGTTTTAATTACTATGTTATCACTTAATTACATAACCTACAATAGGTTACCCAGGTGCTGACCACATTAGGTCCCGGCCCCTTTTGCAAGCCACTCCCCTAAGATGCACTTAATCAATCTCCCCTAGGCTCATAATCTCACAAACATCCAACAGGTATACAACCAGGTAATCCTAGATGCAGTTTCACACATAGAAACCTAAATGATTACAAAGATACAAAAAATAGATTATAACCAACAAGAGCCCAAAAGATCGAAACATAGATGATAATCAAAGTAAACATTCACAATAAAACATGATACTAAAAACAAATCCAACTGAAAAAGATCCTTGCGTCTGTTTCTCCTAGGTCATTCTAATGCCCGACATCACATAAAGCACTAGAGTACAGTTCAGGCATGAAGAAGACACAATTGCATTTAAGGAAACTGCTATCCAATATTTAAGCATTTAGAGTCCATAAAGAACATAATTTAAATCCACATGCACAAACACCTATATTTGCCAAGAGATACTTAACATTAAAATAACGTCAAATTAAAGAATATATCTTATAGTCATTCTAAGAATTCAATAGACCAAAAGCCCAATTTCAGTATAAAACTCATCACATGCAAAAATACAAAGTTGTCAACATACTTGAATCAATTAAAAAGCCATAATAACTTTAAAAGTTAATACACCAGTATAAATTTATTAATATATAATTATTAATTCTATTGAACTTAATAATCATATATAAATTCATTAACAAACAAATTATTTAAACATAAAATCTAACTAGCACATTAAATATATATGTTCAAACATTACAAATACATAAATTAGAATTAACTAAATTATAACAAATAAAATTAATTAATTAAATTCATTAATTAAATTTATTAGTTAAATTAACTAACATAAAAAAAAGGAAATTAATTAAATTAATTAATAATTTCAAATTAACAAAAACTAAATTGAAATAAAAATAAAGTAAATTACCAAAAAGCAACTTTATGGGGGGACCTACGGGTCCCGCACCCCATTTCTCTTGTGCCCAGCGCACTTTCCTTAACCCTGCGCAAGGTACTACCTATGGCAGTCCCCCTGCTATAGCAGAGGTACTGTCGTCGATAGTACCTACTGCCGCAGGTACTCCACCGACAGGTGGTACCGGGCAGTGGGGATTGGGGGGTTTGGTGGCCCCCACCCCAAAGCATAATAAAATTTTTTAATTTATTTTTTTTATAAACATAATTACATAAAACAAGGCCCCTCAAAACTTTTTCAATGCAATTCTTTTTTTTAAAATAAAATTTAAAATTAATTTTCTTAAAACTAACTTATATTTATTCAAACATAAATATAAAAGTATATATAAATTTTACACCAGCATATATGTGTGTGTGTGTGTGTGTGTGTGTGTGTGTGTGTGTATGTATATATATATATATATATATATATATGATGAAGGGTGCTCCCCTTAATACCACAAACACATAACAGAAATAGAGAAACAACAACAATAATATGCAAGAACAAAAAATTGGCTTCTTATTATCTCCACAAATGTGGAATTACAAACTTTTAGAATTACAATATGCAAAGCCACATAGGCATTCCCTTACAATATTCTGTAAGAAAAATCCTCGAATCAATACCCAGAACTGCCCTAGACAACACTATGGGCCTTCTTTATATAGGCAATTTCCACCGCCTGAGAAGGTTCCAAAAATTTAGCCCTAAGGGCCGACCAAACTTAGAATTATTTTATTTTACAATTTATTACATCAAAGTCAACTCAAAATGAGTTTTGAAACCCAAACATAAATTTTGAAAGAAAATTATTTTCCACCATTTCAGGTGGCCCAACTTCCAGAGACCATAAGTTATCGCCAATTGACCTGATTGACTATTATAACTCCATTTCAGAAACGCCACGAAGTGCTCTACAGGCTTGACTGGCACAAAGCACCTATCACCCAATTTTTCGACCTCATCCGGGGCCTCTAAAGCCTTCAAAACTAAGTTCAAAGTTTTTGTACCCTACTGCCAATACCAAAAATCTTCAATATCTTCAAAACTAGACCTGATCTAGCCATGAAACTTTGCTGGCAGGCTGATATGACTGAGATGAACCTCCATATGTAAAATTAGAACATTTCGAGATCGTAAGACCAACTTACTAAAAATAGCAAGTTTCCATAAATAGCAACTCTACACAAGATAGCCCTTATTGAATACAAAAATAGAAATATTTTTGGGTGATGCCAGATTGCTCTTACACCTAGGATGCTCCTGCATCAGACACCTGGGGTAATTTGAGAAGTGACCCTGTCACAACTTAGGTGTGCGGAGGAAAACTAAGATGGTTAACCTCCTCCTTTGTTAGCCATGATGAATCTTCAACAGGTCATCCTTTCCATTTGACCAAATACTCTTCATATGTCCTGTTCCTTGTGCTTTTGCCAACACGACTGTCTAGTATGTCTTCAATCTCCTTGATATCTGAACTGGTTGCTAGAATACTCCACTGTGCTACTGCAGCCTCATCTTCAACACCTCCTTCGTGATACTCTGTCAAATCTGAAATGTTAAACACTGGTGAAATATTCATTTCACTAGGTAATTCTACCTCATATGCATTTCCTGAATCATGCTTCATCAATATCTTACATGGTCCAAACTTCTTCATTTTCAACTTGTTATATGTACCAACCAGAAATCGCTCCTTCTGCAAATGAACCATGACTTCATCTCCAACCTAAAATTTCTTATGCCTCCTTTTCTCATCTTCCTTAGCCTTATACCATGCATTCATCTTGGTAATATGCTTCCTCACCTCCTCATGGATGTTCTTCAAGTGTTCTGCAAAATCCTCAGCTTGAGCACTACTTATTTCTCCTTTATCTATCTTTCTCAATTTAGATGCATTTCTTGGACTACTTCCATATACAATTTGGAATGGTGATTTACCAGTGCTCCTGTTGATAGAATTATTGTATGCAAATTCTGCTTGTGGTAAAATCAAATCCCATCCCGTTGGCTTATCTCCAACCAAACATCTCAGCAGATTTTCCAAACTTCTATTCACCACCTTTTTTTGTCCATCAGTCTGTGGATGATGTGATGAACTAAACTTCAAATCTGTCTTCAACTTCTTCCACAATGTCTGCCAGAAATATCCAACAAACTTAGTATCTCGATCTGAAACTATGGTCTTTGGCAAACCATGTAGTCTCACCACTTCTCTGAAAAATAATTCTACTACATGAACAACATCATTAGTCTTCTTGCAGGGAATGAAATGTGCCATCTTCAAAAATTTGTCAACTACTACAAAAATTGAATCATGTCCCCGTTGTGTCCTCAGTAAACTAAGAACAAAGTCCATACTGATATCCTCCCAAGGCTTCTCTGGTACAGGTAATGGCTGATATAACCCTATATTCTACTTCACTCCCTTTGCCATCTGACATACTCTGCAAGTCTGTACAAACTTCTTCACATCTTGCTGCAATTGTGGCTAATAATAATTTTCACCAACTAAAGCAAGGGTTTTATCATGACCAAAATGTCCAGCCAATCCTCCACTATGCTTCTCCTTGATGAGATTCTCCCTCATAGAACTTCTTGGAATGCACAACTGACTCCCTCTGAATAGCATATCATCCTAAATGATAAAATCTAGCCATTTCATCCTATCTAGAGTAACAAGTTCTATACAAGCTTTCCAAGCTTCACCAAAATCAGGATCCTCTGGATACAAATTCTTGAGTTCCTTAAACCCAACCACCTCAATCTGTATCTTTGTCAGTAATAGTTGCCTTCTGCTAAGAGCATCTGCAACCCTGTTAGACTTTCCACTTCTATGTTTCAAAACAAATGTATAACTCTGCAAAAACTCAACCCTTTCAAATGCCTCTGATTCAACTTTCCTTGACTATTCAAATATTGCAAAGCTTGATGATCAGTATACAAAACAAACTCCTTACGAAGCAGATAATGTCTCCACTTCTTTAATGCCTGAACTATAGCATAGAATTTCTGATCATAAACAAAATACTTCCTCTTGGCATCATTTAACTTCTCACTAAAATAAGCAACAGGTTTACCTTCTTGGCTCATAACAGCTCCTATTGCAGTACCACTAGCATCACAATCTACTTGAAACACCTTATTAAAATTTGGAAGTGCTAAAACAAGTTGTTCTGTAACTTTTTGTTTCAACAATTGAAAACTCTTTTCTTCCCCATTAGTCCACTTAAAACTCTTTTCTATCCCCTCTCATTGTTTCAGTCAAGGGTCCACAAATACTGCTAAAATTTTTGATAAAATTTCTATAAAAACTAGCTAGACCATGAAAAGATCTTACCTCGGTAGCACTCTTTGGAGTAGGCCATTCAAGGATAGCCTGTACCTTCTCTGGGTCCATTTTTAGACCTTCTGCTGAAACTACAAATCCCAAATACACTAACTCTTTCTTCACAAAATTGCACTTCTTCAAATTAATCAACAATTTCTCATCTCTCAACTTCTCAAACACCATACGAATATGCATCATATGTTCCTCCAATGTCTTGCTAAAAATCAAAATATCATCTAGGTAAACAATGACAAACTTACCCAGAAATTCTTTCAGAACCTCGTTCATGAGCCGCATGAAAGTGCTCAGTGCATTGGTTAGCCCAAAAGGCATGACTAACCACTCATACAATCCTTCCTTTGTCTTGAAGGTAGTCTTCCATTCATCTCCTTCTCTGATCCGAATATGGTGATATCCACTCTTTAGATCTATCTTTGAGAAATACATAGCTCCACTCAAACAATCCATAATATCATCCATTCATGGCAATGGAAACCTATACTTGATTATGATCTTGTTTATTACTCTGGAATCTGTACACATCCTCCACTCTCCATTCTTCTTTGGTGTTAATACCACTGGTACAACACAAGGACTCAGAATCTCTCGAATCAACCCCTTCTACAATAACTCATGTACTTGTCTGTTCAACTCTTCACTTTCTGATGGTGTCATTTTGTGTGCTACCTTGCTTGGCAAACTGGCCCCTGGAATCAAATCCATCTGATGACTGATCTTCCTTACCGGTGGTAAACCATCAGGTACATTATCAGATACAATATCCTGAAACTCATTCAACAAATATGTAACCTCTACAGGTACATCCTCTACTTCTTCTTGACCAACTTTTGGAATTAAAACAAAACACACATGCTCATGCCTCATACCATCTAGGAATTTTCTTCCATCAACAAATGTTATTCTTGCATTACCACATACCTTTTCTTCAGTCTCCTTCAATGGCTTTAGCTTATGTCGCACTCCATCCTTTGTCAGGGAATAGGTATTCGCATAACCATCGTGTACAGCACATCTGTCAAATTGTCATGGTCTACCCAACAACATATGACATGCATCCATAGATATTATATCACATAGTACCTCATCTTGGTACCTGTCAATCTTGAACTTTACTAGGCACTGTTCACTGACCATGACCTTGTGGTCATCCTACACCCAGGCAATCCGATATGGATGTGAGTTTCTGTCTCTTGAGCTTCAACTTTGTCACCATCTCTTCTGACACCAAATTGTCAGTGCTTCCACTATCGATAATCACATCACAACATTTACCTTCACACTTGCATCTAGTGTGAAACAAGCTCCTCCTTTGTTCAGGTTCATTCTCACCACTCAGGAGGACTCTTCTGTTAATTAGCGTTTCTCCTCTTTCAACATCTTTAGAATTTGATGATCTAGCATCTTCATCTACATGTGCAACTCTGGCCTAGCCTTCATTCCTCCTGTCTGTTCTACCTTGGTGCTGAGGACATTCAAATGCCCTATGACCTTCTTCTCCACAGTGAAAACAATATCCACGGAAGCCTCCTCTTCTTGAACCTTGTCCTCTTCCTCTTCCTCTCTGATCTCTATTATGCTGATCTTGGAAATGATTAGAATTATTTCCTCTCTGATTCTGGCTGCTACTAGCCTCATCCTTCTTTTTTGGATCTTCATTTCGGCCACCATATGACTGTCCACCAGATCTTCCACCACGACCTCTTCCATTTTGTCTACTCTCAAACTTCTTGTTCAGATTTTCCTCTACTTTTAGGGCAAACTGGTATGCCTCCTCAATACTGTTCATTTGAACCAGATTCAACTCCTCCTGAATGCTTGGCCTTAACCCATTAAGGTATCAGGCAACTTTCTCCTTATCAGCTTCTACATGGCCTGTTCTGATGAGGAGTCGATAGAACTCCTCTGTATACTCCTGAACAGATCTTCCTGCTTGCTTCAAACTTTGCATTTTCTTTAGTAGGTCAAGCTCATAATCAACAAGAATGAACTATCACTTTAATTTATCCACCATCTGATCCCATCTTGTGATTTTATCTTTCCCTCTTCTATTTTGCTCCAATTGAATTTCTTGCCACCAGATCTTCGCACGACCTTTCAATCTAGCTTTCACAAATTTGACCCTATCAGGATCCTCAACATCTTCGTACTCAAAATATTCCTCACATTCATTGATCAAGTCGATCAATTCCTCTAGGTTAAGATTTCCAGAAAATGTAGGAACCTCAATCTTAAGTCTTTTCCCAATCTTGGAAATCGCCCGAAAAAATCTTTCTTCCTCCTGGTTCACAATTTCAGCTTCTCCTTCTTAATATTCTTCTTCGACTTCATCCTTGCTTTCATCTCTGACATTAAGATTCATTCTTCTGCAAATCTCTTCTTGCAATGCTTGCACTTGTCTCTACAGCTCTCTAACCTCAGGTGTCACAGCACCAACTCTTCCGCCACGTTCTCTTCATGGAGGCATTTTCGTGATGCACGCTGAAACCCTAACCACGGTCCTGGTGTAAACTGAATCACAGTCGGTGATCTGTTTACACACTCAAGAACTCCTGCTCTGATACCACTTGATGAAGGGTGCTCCCCTTAATACCACAAACACATAACAGAAATAGAGAAACAACAACAATAATATGCAAGAACAGAAAATTGGCTTCTTATTATCTCCACAAATGTGGAATTACAAACTTTCAGAATTAAAATATGCAAAACCACATGGGCATTCCCTTACAATATTCTATAGGAAAAATCCTCGAATCAATACCCAGATCTACTACCCAGAACTGCCCTAGACAACACTATGGGCCTTCTTTATATAGGAAATTTCCACCGCCTGAGAAGGTTCCAAATATTTAGCCCTAAGGGCCGACCAAACTTAGAATTATTTTATTTTACAATTTATTACATCAAAGTCAGCTCAAAATGAGTTTTGAAACCTGAATAGAAATTTTGAAAGAAAATTATTTTCCACCATTTCAGGTGGGCCGACTTTCGGAGACCATAAGTCATCACCAGTTGACCTGATTGACTATTATAACCCCATTTCAAAAATTCCATGAAGCGCTCTACAGGCTTGATTGGCACAACGCTCTTGTCACCCAATTTTTTGACCTCATCCGAGGCCTCTAAAGCCTTCAAAACTAAGTTCAAAGTTTTTGTACCCTGTTGCCAATACCGAAAATCTTCAATATCTTCAAAACTAGACCTGATCTAGCCATGAAACTTTACTGGCAGGCTGATATGACTGAGATGAACCTCTATATTTAAAATTAGAACATTCTGAGATCGTAAGACCAACTTACTAAAAATAGCAAGTTTCCATAAATAGCAACTCTACACAAGATAGCCCTTATTGAATACAAAAATAGAAATATTTTTGGGTGATGCAAGATTACTCTTACACCCAAGATGCTCCTGCATCAATATATATATATATATATATATATATATATATATATATATATATATATATATATATATATATATATATATATATATATATATATATATATATATACAAAAAACATAGCTTAAATTTACAGACATATATTCATGTTTTCCAAACAGCATATAGAATTTATATGGAAAACTAAAAAGGAGGAAAAAGTATAAAGACATATTAAGACAATCACATGCATATATAGCTGATGTTGTCTTTTCTAGATCCTATTTTAAGCTATGTAAATTTTACTAGAGGGTATTTTTTTTTTTAAAACAAAAGGGCAAGTCATTATCTCAAAAGAATATATTCCAAAATCCTTTCCAAACTCATAAGAATTTGATCCTATTAATTTGACTGTACAATTTTAAATTTTTCCAAAGCAAACAAAAGAACAGAGAGTGAATATTTAAGTTTCTAAGAGGAATATTCATATCCAGATTGGGTTTTTTTAACAACCAATAGATTTTCCTAATAAGAATTTATTTATTTCAATCTCTATAGTTAAACTATAGACCAGGACTGATTTATTGATTTCTAGGCAAACCATGAAGAACTATTTAACGAAATTTTGCCAGAGTAACACTACGATGCCAAGTAGTCATAACATAAATAAAATAACTACACTAGGGTTTCTGAATACCCAGATCTAATATAAACACAGAAAGACAAATGAATGTAGAAACATAGATAACATGCAAAATTCAATGCCTACCTTAGATCCAATGCCAGAAATGGAAAGTGAAAACCCTTGTAGATATGAGAACAGAATTCTCTCCAAAACCAAGCTCAACCTGTAGATCTGAAAGCTATGTTGCAAATAGGTGCCCAATCCAGATGCATAGAGGAAATCAATTCAACAAGCAGCCATAACAATCCACAAATCTTCAAAATACCAAGCACACAAGCTTCCCCAAAAATTTTCTCCAAAACCTATCTCCCCCAAAAATGAATGCAATAATCTCCTAATAGGAATTCAATTCCCAAATTCATGCAATCCCAAAAGACAACTCAAAAGCTAACTCATAGATAAATCCAAATTAGAAGATGACTCATAAGACAACTCCTAATCCAACTCCAATTCCAAACTTGAAAGTAAATATAATTAATTAAATAAAAATATATTTTAAAAGCACAACTCAACTTGACTTTTGAAAACTAGTTATCTTTTTGAAAACAAACACCTTTTCAATTTTGCATATGTTTTAATTTAAATTCATTTATTAAATAAATTAAATACTTAATGCATCACAATTTATGCAATTAATTATTTAATCATTTAATTAAATATGCAAGCATAATACAATTCATGACATTTTCTAATTAAGCACATATTAATAATTTAAACCCAAATTAAGTAAATTAAATATTTAATACATCCTAAAGAATGTAATTAAATATTCAATTATTTAATAATACACTCAAACATAATTAATCCTAATTCCAATTTCATAATCAATTATTTCCAATTAATTAAATAATTAACTTTAGATAATTCTCCAAATTAAACATAGGAACATAATTAAATCATTAAATTCAACTATAATCCTAACATCGACAATCATATAAAATCACCTAAATAATCATGAATCAAGCACAGTAAAATCAAGCACAATAAATCAAGCAAACTAAAACCATGCACAGACTCAAGAACAGGATCTAGGAATTCATGCCAACTAGGTGAATTTGGGTAGGGTAGTAAGATTTACACTTGTCCAATCCTAGGACAATTAAGCTTAGGTTAGGGTTTTGGGTATGTGTATTATCTCCTCTCTTTACCATTGAGATGAATGTTTGTGGGCATGCTCACTCCTTCCAATTCAGGGAAGATGATGCCCTATACCTGCAAACCTATCATCAAAAGATGAAGCATGTACATACAATATATAACAGGAAATGATAGGGTACGGTCAAACATGTGTATCTTGACTATACAAGTAGCTACACCTCCGTCCTCTACCACACAGACACGTCAACAGATACAAACACAAGATAACCATACACATGCAAGTATGGGATAAGTACATCAAAATCAATATAAAACATGTAATCTAACATCATGAAACATCATCATCTAATCTATGCATACACATGATAAACATATGATAAATCAATAATCCATAATCATCATTAATGAAACAATAATCGATCACATGGAAAGTGACCTAAAAGAATTCGGTCACACAACTGAAACATAAAGCAATCTAAAAGCATCTTACGGGTGGGTACTACATTCACCCCCCCTAGGATTAGGCTTACTCTTGGAAGCCTAAAACAAGTAGGGATATAAGTCCCATAAAAATCGCTGCACTGAAAAGAAATCTAAACTATGGATCACTAGGTAGATCTCTGCCCTGAAAACTATGTCGATCGGTTAGGAAAATTGATCGCAATGTGGCCATGTTGTCCACAAGAATAACAACCACCTTTACCACCAAATGAAGGTGCCCTAGACTACTAGGAACCATCTCCACCAAAATCCTAATGTGAACCTTGAGGTTGCTGATCCACCATATTATGCAAACGACGCCGTCAGTTGTGATAGTTCCCTAATTGAGAACCACCACTGCTACCATGGAAGAATTTATTATCCTATTGATTCTGATTACCTTTCAAAAAGGTAGGATTCTAAAAATTTCCATTCTTCTAAGATTGACTCCCCTTGGAACCACTAGTTTGAACACCTCCCTGAGCACTATAACTTGATGCTAGATTCACCTCCATAATCGTAGCCTTAATAGCTGCATCTCTGAGGGTCTTAGGCTCAAAAAGTAAAACATTCCCAATAATGCATGCATTCAACCCCCTAACAAAATGTTGCACTAGTAAGGTTATATCCTAACCAAAGCCAACATATTGTTTGAGCTCAAAGAAATTACAGTCATACTCGCCCACTGTCATAGTCAGTTGTCTCAAATTATGAAACTCATCTGCCCTCTGCTTCCTCCACTGATCAGATAGGAAACATTCTCGGAAGTTCTCTAAGAACAACTCCCATGTAATTTTATCCATCTGAAGACCTAGCTTCTCCTCCTCTATCCTCCACCATATAGCTACAAAATCTGTGAGTTGTGTCACTTCATACCTAGCTTTAGTATTGCTACTAAAGGGATGCATGGAAAAACTCCACTCTAAGGCTATCAACCATGTCTCTACCTCTAAACTAGTACCTTTCCCATCAAAGGGATTAGGTTTCCCTCTCATCAGATCCCTCATGTGGTTAGCTGCCACAACTATAGGATCAACTATGAAGTCCCTCCTTAGAGGACTCCTAGACCTCTCTCTAGCCCACTCTACTCTAGCCTACTCAGGACCAAGACGATTAAGAATGGCATGTAAGAACTATCTTGTGTCTAGTCCTTTAGACTCAGCCTGATGATCCTCTCTCTGATCATCTCGAGACTACTAGTGGTGACTCTCCTGACTAACACTTGAAGAAGGGCTATGATGTCTACCCCTTCCACGTCCACTAGAATGACCTCTACCTCTATCTCTAGAAGCTCTAGTGAGAGGCATGATTCTTGCTTCACACAGAGATCAAGACA
The DNA here is from genome assembly GCA_027943335.1 of Chamaecyparis obtusa. Taxonomy (NCBI): domain Eukaryota; kingdom Viridiplantae; phylum Streptophyta; class Pinopsida; order Cupressales; family Cupressaceae; genus Chamaecyparis; species Chamaecyparis obtusa. The sequence continues at coordinate 58,046 of BSBK01001743.1, forward strand.
ATGTCACACAGCATAACTCGAATAAAAAACAAAAGAAACATAATCACAAAGCAATGGTCTGCAAACAAAATGTTATATGTCTATGTTTAGTTTCAAGTTTAGACTACACAAAACTGAATAGGCGTACATACCCATAGTTCCCAGTGTAGAAACTCCACTCTGATACTAGATGTAACGCCCCGCCAAGGAACCCAAGAGAGATTAACCTATAACTTGCTACTAAGTTTGGTGAAAATTTTTTTTCTTCTAAAGTTAACATACAAGATAATACAACAATGCGGAAGCAATTACCATTTACTCACATTGAAACAACATTCAACATAGATTACAAAAGTTGAGGGTTCCTTGACATAGAATTACTTAAGAACAAAATACAACTAAAGAAAGATGACAAAAGATTCCATATCATAAATGATACAATTACAACTTACATCGATAATTACAATCCTCATGGACATCCATGATAACTAACAAACTAACATCCAATGCACATGTCACAGGGTATGTAACAATAAGTCTAACATAAAAGAAATACAATGTCCATATTAGGTATCACATGCGATACTCTAATATAGAACTACATAAATGAAGATAAGATAAGAAATCAATAATGAAGAATCAAGGAAGAATCAATGAAGAACCATAAAGGCATCCAACTATAGAAGTATCAATAGCATCGGCACCAGGACATCAAATCTCAAATGGTAAAGAACCACTACCACCCATCCGTGTAGAACCACAAAGGTCTACCCCACCATGCTGAGGAGATAACCACAAACCCCAATCAGATGACCAAAACCAAACAAGGATAACCACTGAGCAAGGAATCCTGAAAACTCTCTACTCAAGGTTTAAAAAAATAAAGTGAAAGGTGAAACACACTAATCCAGAGGCATAAACAAAAAACTTAGGAGATGATCTAGGCTACATGCTATGGGAGTGTCATCACATGTCTATCTACTTGAGTTACCCTGGACTGGTCACTCTGGACCCCGGACCCTCAAGCATTGAGTTACCCTGGACTGGCCACTCTGGGCCCCAGACCCTCAACACAATCCATGTGGGATTAGAATTCTCTCTCTCAGATATGAGGAATTCTAATCATAACCATACTCTATATTATCTTCTTAAATGATCTATAAAGTTTTAGTTACTATGTTATCAATTAATTACATAACCTACAATAGGTTACCCAGGTACTGACCACTTTGGGTCCCAGCCCCTATTGCAAGCCACTCCCCTAAGATGCACTTAATCAATCTCCCCTAGGCTCATAATCTCACAAACATCCAACAGGTATACAACTAGGTAATCCTAGATGCAATTTCACACATAGAAACCTAAATGATTACAAAGATACCAAAAATAGATTATAACCAACAAGAGCCCAAAAGATCGAAACATAGATGATAATCAAAGTAAGCATTCACAATAAAACATGATACTGAAAACAAATCCAACTGACAAAGATCCCTGCCTCTATTTCCCCTAGGTCATTCTAATGCCCGACATCACATAAAGCACCAGAGTATAGTTCAGGCATGAAGAAGACACAATTGCATTTAAGGAAACTGCTATCCAATATTTAAGCATTTAGAGTCCATAAAGAACATAATTTAAATCCACATGCAGAAACACCTAAATCTGCCAAGAGATACTTAACATTAAAATAACATCAAATTAAAGAATATACCCTATAGTCGTTCTAAGAATTCAATAGAGCAAAAGCCCAATTTCAGTATAAAACTCATCACATGAAAAAATACAAAGTTGTCAAAATACTTGAATCAATTAAAAAGCCATAATAACTTTAAAAGTTAATACACTAGTATAAATTTATTAATATATAATTATTAATTCTATTGAACTTAATAATCATATATAAATTAATTAACAAAAAAATTATTTAAACATAAAATTTAACTAACACATTAAGTATATATGTTCAAACATTACAAATACATAAATTAGAATTAACTAAATTATAACAAATAAAAGAAATTAATTAAATTCATTAATTTAAATTTATTAGTTAAATTAACTAACATAAAAAAAAAGGAAATTAATTAAATTAATTAATAATTTCAAATTAACAAAAACTAAATTGAAATAAAAATAAAAATAAAGTAAATTACCAAAAGAAAACTTTATGGGGGGCCCTGCGGGTCCCGCACCCCATTTCTCTTGCGCCCAGCGCACTTTCCTTAACCCTGCATAGGGTACTACCTACGACAGTCCCCCTACTACGGCAGAGGTACTGCCGTTGATAGTAGCTGCTGCTGTAGGTATTCCGTCGGCAAGTGGTACTGAGCGGTGGGGGTTGGGGGGTTTGGTGTCCCTAGCCCCAAAGCATAATAAAATTTTTTAATTTTTTTTTTAAAACATAATTACATAAAACAAGGCCCCTCAAAACTTTTTCAATGCAATTCTTTTTTTTAAAAATAAAATTTAAAATTAATTTTTTTAAAACTAACTTATATTTATTCAAACATAAATATAAAAGTATATATAAATTTTACAACATATATATATATATATATATATATATATATATATACAAAAAAAAAAAAACATAGATTAAATTTATAGACATATATTCATGTTTTCCAAACAGCATATAGAATTTATATGGAAAACTAAAAAGGAGGAAAAAGTATAAACACATATTAAGACAATCACATGCATATACGGCTGATGTTGTCTTTTCTAGATCCTATTTTAAGCTATGTAAATTTTACTAGAGGGTATTTTTTTTTAAAAAACAAAAGGGCAAGTCATTATCAAGAAAGAATATATTCCAAAATCCTTTCCAAACTCATAAGAATTTGATCCTATTAATTTGACTGTACAATTTTAAATTTTTCTAAAGCAAACAAAAGAACAGAGAGTGAATATTTAATTTTCTAAGAGGAATATTCATATCCAGATTGGGTTTTTTTAACAACCAATAGATTTTCCTAATAAGAATTTATTTATTTCAATCTCTATAGTTAAACTATAGACCAGGACTGATTTATTGATTTCTAGGCAAACCATGAAGAACTATTTAACAAAATTTTGCCAGAGTAACACTACGATGCCAAGTAGTCATAAAATAAACAAAATAACTACACCAGGGTTTCTGAATACCCAGATCTAATATAAACACAGAAAGACAAATGAATGTAGAAACATAGATAACAGGCAAAATTCAATGCCTACCTTAGATCCAATGCTAGAAACTGAAAATGAAAACCCTTGTAGATCTGAGAACAAAATTCTCTCGGAAACCAAGCTCAACCTACAGATCTGAAATCTATGTTGCAAATAGGTGCCCAATCCAGATGCACAGAGGAAATCAATTCAACAAGCAGCCATAACAATCCATAAATCTTCAAAATACCAAGCACACAAGATTCCCCAAAAATCTTCTCCAAAAACTGTCTCCCCTAAAAATGAATGCAATAATCTCCTAATAGGAATTCAATTCCCAAATTCATGCAATCCCAAAAGACAACTCAAAAGCTAACTCACTGATAACTCCAAATCAGAAGATGACTCATAAGACAACTCCTAATCCAAATCCAATTCCAAAATTGAAAGTAAATATAATTAATTAAATAAAAATATATTTTAAAAGCACAACTCAACTTGACTTTTGAAAACTAGTTATCTTTTTGAAAACAAACACCTTTTCAATTTTGCACATGTTTTAATTTAAATTCATTTATTAAATAGATTAAATACTTAATGCATCACAATTCATGCAATTAATTATTTAATCATTTAATAAAATATGCAAGCGCAATACAATTCATGACATTTTCTAATTAAGCACATGTTAATAATTAAAACCCAAATTAAATAAATTAAATATTTAATACATCCTAAAGCATGTAATTAACTATTCAATTATTTAATAATACACTCAAACATAATTAATCCTAATTCCAATTTCATAATCAATTATTTCCAATTAATTAAATAATTGACTTTAGATAATTCTCCAAATTAAACATAGGAACATAATTAAATCATTAAATTCAACTATAATCCTAACATCGACAATCATATAAAATCACCTAAATAATCATGAATCAAGCACAGTAAAATCAAGTACAATAAATCAAGCAAACTGAAACTATGCACAGACTCAAGAACGGGATCCACGAATTCATGCCAACCAGGTGAATTCAGGTAGGGTAGTAAGACTGACACTTATCCAATCCTAGGACAATTAAGCTTAGGTTAGGGTTTTGGGTATGTTTATTATCTCCTCTCTTTACCATTGAGATGAATGTTTGTGGGCACGCTGACTCCTGCCAATTTAGGGAAGACGATGCCCTGTACCTGCAAACCTATCATTGAAAGATGAAGCATGTACATACAATATATAACAGGCAATGATAGGCTATGGTCAGACATGTGGATCTCGACTATGTGAGTAACTACACCTCTATCCTCTACCACACAGACACATCAACATATACAAACACAAGATAACCATACACATGCAAGTATGGGATAAGTACATCAAAATCAATATAAAACATGTAATCTAACATCATCAAACATCATCATCTAATCTATGCATACACATGATAAACATATGATAAATCAATAATCCATAATCATCATTAATGAAACAATAATCGATCACATGGAAAGTGACCTAAAAGAATTTGGTCACATAATTGAAACATAAAGCAATCTAAAAGAATCCTACAGGTGGGTACTACAGATAGTAGAGCCTTGAGGAGTAATGAGAAGTATGCCTACTCCTGATCCATGATGAGTTTATGAACCATCAAAATATAGTTTCCATGTTTTTGCCTCAACATTCACAATCTCTGAATCTGGGAATTCTACTTGAATGAGATTATCATTTTGAAGTGGTGCTTCTGCTAACTAGTCAGCAATGACTTTCCCTTTGATTGATTTTCTATCAACATATTCTATGTCAAATTCTATTAGCACCATAACCCACTTTGCTAGCCTTCCATTCAATGTTGTTTTACTAAGTAGATACTTCAAAGGGTCAATTTTGGCAATGAGCCTTATCTTGTGGGCTAGCATATAATGGCATAATTTTTGGGAAGAAAAAACCCTGGCCAAACATGCCCCTTCCATGAATGTATAATTCAGCTCGTATTTGACCAAGGTTCTACTTATGTAGTAAATTGCCTTTTCTTTCCCTATTTCATCTTCTTGTGCTAAAAGTGCCCCCAATGAATTCTCTGTTACTGAAATGTATAGGGTCAAGGGCTTGCCTCTGATAGGTGGCATCAAGATTGGTGGGTTCATGAGATATTTCTTCAATAGATTAAAGGCTTCTTCACACTTTTCATCCCATTTGAAAATTATATCTTTATGCAAAAGTTGGGTGAAATTATGACATTTTTCAGCTAGTTGGGAGATAAATCTCCTGATGGATTGGATCCTTCCTTGTAAAGATCTCATTTGAATAATGTTTTTAGGTGCTTCCATTTCCATTATAGCCTTTACTTTAGCAGGATCCACTTCTATTCCCTTTTCAGATACAATATAGCCTAGTAGTTTGCCGGATAGGACTCCAAATGCACATTTCTTTGGATTAAGTCTCACTTTGAATTCTTCTAATCTTTCAAAAAAAAATTCTAGAATTGATAGGTGCTCTTTTCTTGAGTGAGATTTGGCTAATATGTCATCCACATAGTCCTCCATGAACTTATGCATCATATCATGGAATATTGTGGTCATTGCTCATTGATAGGTCACTCCAGCATTCTTTAACCCAAAAAACATGACATTCCAGCAAAAAGTACCCCATGCACATGTAAAAGTGGTCTTATCTTGGTCTTCTGGTGCTATCTTTATCTAGTTATATCCGCTAAATCCGTCCATGAGTGAAAACATAGAGTGTCCTATTGTTAAGTCCACCAAAGGCATCTATACTTGGAAGTGGGAAGTCATCTTTAGGACATGCCAAATCTAAGTCTCTAAAATCCATGTAGATTCTGATGGATTTGTCTACTTTTGATACTGGCACTATATTTGAGATCCATTGTGCATAATCAATAGCCCTTATAAATCCCACTTTCAATATTTTTTCTAACTCTACTTTGACAAGTAGCGCTATATGTGGATGCATCTTCCTTAGCTTTTTCTTAACAGGTTTGGCTCCTTCCTTGATATTTAGATGATCCATTATCAAATTTGGGTCTAATCTTGGCATATCATCATAAGACCATGTGAAGTTGACTTTTTTTTCCTTAAAGAACTTGATGAATTATGTTCTTTCTTTGCTAGATAGTGATGCTGCTAGGTGTATGATCTTTGGTGCTATTTCTGATCCAATATTTATCTTTTCTATTGGCTCGATTAGGATTGGAGACCTTTCTTCATAATGTTCTGGTAGAGCATCCAAACTCCCTTCCTTAGGTTCCTTAGTTGGGTTTTCAATTTTGGAAACATCCTTTATTTCTTTATTTTTTTCTTTTTGATCTAATGTTGCCACAACGTGGTTTTCAACACTTGCTTCTTTTCCTTTTTTTTTTTTTTTTTTTTTTTTCAATTTTTCTCGGATTGAAAGTTTGGATGCTCCCTTTGATCATTTATTCCTCATATTCTTTGATAGAAGAAGGTTCAACCGTGTTGAGGTATTGGGACACCACATTTTCATTTAGGAAGATTGGAAGGGTAGTTGGTTCAATGGAATTCCATTCGATTAATTCCGGATGTATGAGGGTTAATGGGTCAATAATTAGGTTTGTTTCAATTGGATTTAAGGTGTATATCTCATTATTGGATGGTTCATACATTGTATCTTGAAAGTATCTAACATGGGCTTCCTCTAAATGTTCTAAAGAAGAAGGATCAAAGTCCTCCTCACTAGACTCCTCTAGGGTTTTTGTTGGATAAAATTCATGCGGATTAAACCTAACATTTGATTCTTCCATAGTAGGTCTCTATGAAGGAATGTATGGTTCACCTACCCATTGATTTATCTCTATTTCTATGCTTGACACATCATTTAGGATCACTTGGCTAGAACTAGATGCTTGATTTGAACTTGATTCTGCTATTGGTCCTTTATCTTTGGTAGAAGCATAGGTATGAATAACATCAATACCCTTATCATGGCATGACTCATCTGATAGGGTCTCCCGTTCCCATTCATTAGAATTCTCATCACTATGAGATTCTAATTGTAATATTTGGCTATGAAGTTTGGGATAATGTTTTTGAGTGTATCCTTCTTTAAGATACCCTAATCCTATTTTCTCCTTGGTATCTCACCATGTACTTTCTATTGGTTCAATGAGCCCTTCATTCTTTGTGCCTAAAGGTCCTTGACCTTTGTACCCCATCTTTTTCATGATTGAAAACCCTTTCAAATATTGATGTGTGGGAATGGTTATATTTTGAATATGTTTAACATGTGCACTTGATTCTTCATCTTTATATAACCAATTTAGGATCTCATTGTATTCTTCATTCATGGTGGATGGTGTACTTTCCCTCACAAAATTATCATTATATATGTGGGGTAGATTTGAGGGTCTTCCAAAGGATTTGGGTGATAAAGGTAGGTCCATCATAGATAAGGAGTATTCACCTATGCCTTTTTTCTTGATCTTGCATTGCTTATAAAATTTTTTCATCATTTGGTCCACTTTTGGATAATGGGCCTCTTTAGTGTACACTTGGATAGATTTGGTATGGTCTTCTTTTGGTTCTTCAATAATGTTATCCTCATTAACCCTCTCTTTTCCTTTAGTTGATGTAGCTAGGTTAATGAGTTTTGGTGTATCTTTAATAACAACCTCTTCTTGTTAGGAATGGGAACACTGAGACGTGGTGGGGGGGGTTGAATAAGTGTTCATTGTATTTTAACTTTTAACTTTAATCTTTATGATGAACATAAATGCTTAAGAACTGAATTAAACATTCACATAAACATGAAACATGAAACCAACACATGACACCAATATGGTTATGGGGAAACCCAAATAGGTAAAAACCTCGGTGGGACTTGATACCCACTAATAATCTGCACCAGTGTTTTGTGATCCTTGTTAGAAGATCCTTTACCCTGTTAGGAGTAGCTTTCCAATGCTTTAAGTATAGTAGACCTTGTTAAGGGTCAGATCCTATTAGGAGTCTTTTACAATGATCCTTGTTAGGGGAGTGGACTCACTATCCTAGAGCTCACCACTCAAATGGTGAAAGCTACAACTTTTTGATTCAGATACACACTATATCTGCAGGTGAACTGTTCATTGTGACACTACTTGTCAAATTAGTTCCTTTGGTGCATTGATGCTTTGACCTCTAGAAAAGCTCTAATACATCTTATGCTCACTTCTCATACCTCTACTCTACTTATCACAACTCTATTACAACTTCCATACCGAATACAATGGGCGCACCTTATATTTATGCGCTCATACCAATTATACAATTAGGTCGGCCCTATAACTAATTACAAACAATGCTTCCAAATGAATTGGCTTAAGTGTGCTTACAATTATACATGTACATATGTCAGAAACCTAAATACAATGGGCACATAGCTTTTACAACATGAAAACATAATGGCAAACCAAAATGCTAACTGTCGGCTCTATGCTTTGTTCGTTGCTGGCACACACTGGCTCTGCATCTTCAACTGACTGTAACTTTCACATATTTGCATATCTACTTATGTGCTCATAGACTAAGCGTAAGTATAGTCTAACAACCTTAACTTCTAGGGTGCATACCATAGTTCATCCGTACACATGTGCGCTGATGCTCTAAGTCTCTGGTGCTTTGTATGCTATCTAGTCTTCAACACTTAAACTAAATTTTGATCTTTACACTTAGTGCACTAACTCCAAACTAATATATGACTTTTTTTCCATAATGAAAACACTATATCTAGTTATATAATTCAGTATAGACAACTTTCCAAAAATCTCCCCTTTGTCATTGATGACAACAAAGGAATATGGCCAAGTTGCTAACTGTCCCTTAATACAAAAACTTTTGTCTTCTATACATTTTATACATACTCTTATATCTCCCTATACATATATGTACTCCATATTCTATATAACTCCCCCTTTGACATTAATGGAAAAGGTGCATCAAAAACTTTATCTACATACACTTACTGAGGGAAAACATCTAGATATGCAATCTTGAGTTTTTGGATCTCCTTCTTCCAAAAGGTTATCAGTGAATTGACTATCTATAGATGGGCGCATAATGCATATTGAAGCTTTTCCATCATCTCCAATTTTGTGCTCAGACCTAGATCATAGGTTATCATAGTCACATCAATCTCCTTTATGTTCTGACTGAAAATGTCTAGTGAGGGCGCAAGAGCGTTCCTCAATTGAGTCTGTCTAGACCTTATCTTCTCCATTTCTTTCTCTACCTTCTCAATTATGTCTGATTGACCTTGATAGATATTGTTACACATGTTCACATCAGTGGATGTTTCTAGCACTAAAATCTTCACCTTCTAAATCATTGCCTCTGCATCTTTGATCTTCTTAAGATGGGCATCGGTGAGCTTATCCTGATCCATGGATTCTGCAATGACTTTCCTTCCTTGATCTACAAATTCCTTCAATGATGCCTGACCAGACTTAAGAGAGTTCAAGTGTAGTGCAAAATTACTCATCAATTCATTGAGTCTCTTCTTTAAGTACTTCTCCTCTGCCACTATGGCCGCAGATTCTTCTAGGCTTGAAAAATTGACTTTGAACTAAGAGATAACTATGCTCACATCATTGACTGAATGTACATTTACCATCTTCTTATCATCTTGCAGAAAATTGTTTAAAATATTTACTAATTCCACTAGGAGAGCATTTCTCATTACTTGCTTCTCCTTAGCCTTCTCCAGAGCCAGGATGTTGAACTTAATCAGGTCTTGTTCCTTCTAGGAGTCCAAACTACTAGTTTCAAGTGTGAAACTTGACAACAATACTGAGGAGGGAGTGATGAGAGTGCTATCCATCACTTCTTGCTTCACCTTGACCAAATCAATAGAAGATTCAGCTTTCTTTTCTACCTCTACTCCTTTCTTTTCTTCTTTCTCATTAGATATATCTTCTATGATTACTTCATTTTACTGAGTGGGAGGGATATTGGTGCATATAATTTCTTCTTCCTTACTGCTGAAAAATACTTCCTCAAAATTTTCCAAGTCCTTATCAGTAGCCACCATGGCTATTTCCACATTATCTATGATAATTGTGCTATCTTTGGGTGATTCTGTCATGGGTGCAGACTGATCTTCTTTTGTTTGAGTTCCTTCTATGGGCACTGAGTCCTGAGGACTTGTCATTGGTACATTAGTGGGATTTTCCACTTTATCTTCCTTGATGGGTGCAGTAGGTGGTTTGATCTATTGTTCTAACAACACCTTTTCAAAGGCCTTCTTTGTTTCCTTTGCAATCAACTCATAATCTTTATTCATGATGTGAAGAGTCCTCATCTTAGTCCTTAGGTGTAGCTTCATCAAATTCAATATCAGTTCCACTTCTTCTTTAGAACATACAAGAAGAGTATCTTCTAATACTTTTTCTCTTATTCTTTGATCTTCCTCATTAGCTTGTCTCTTTAGGTGTTCTAAAATGTCCCATACATTATCTAGAATTTCTATTTTCAATTCAAGAACTATCTTCTTGAACTTTATCATATGCTTGATAATCATATTATGAATTTTAGATTTGTCAATCTCACTATAAGATTCATAATATTTCTCTATTTGATCAATTCTGCCCTCATCAACAATTCTTGCATTCAAAACTTTAAGAGTAGGTCTAAATCCTTCCTGAGGAGGTGCTTGAGTGTATTTCTTTCTCCTTAATGCTCGCGAGGATGGATGACTAGTGCTAGCTTCTTTCTTCCTCTTGAATAAAGGCTTATACTCCAGCGGAGTATCTTTGGGTGCATAAGGAGTATTGTCTTGTTTATCCTTCTGACTGTCATCTTTTTCAATTTTTATCTTTTTCATCTTGGGATCTTCTCGTTCTTCTGCTGCGCTCTTCAATTCTAGAGAAATCTTCTCATTCCTTTCTTTGTCAAGGTCTGCTTGTGATACACCATGTATTCTTAGGATCTCTGATGTGACCTTTGCAACCTTTCTTTTTGTTGTAGGACTATTTAGCTTAGCATCAACTTCTCTATTTTTATCTTCATAGGTTCCCCACCTAGGTTCATTGTCATCTTTAGGGGCTGATAGTAGTATCTGTGCATAAACTTCAAGAACTTGTTCTTCAACTTCATACCCAAGTGGATAGATCCACTTAGTTCTAGGTTCCATGTACAACTTCCATACATGTAGTATCAATCTCCACCATGAAGCATATTGTATCCTTATACTTCTCTACAATACTCTCAGGAATCCTGTACCTCATCTGCATCCTTGTTCTAAAGGTCTTCAATTCCAAAGTGATGAAATCTCTTAGTGTGCTTTCTATGGATGCCTTGTTTGATATCTATGGCATGGTAGGAATGGACTTGTCTAGATACAATTCTGACACTTTACCAACTATATGAAGGTACATATAGATGATTAGGGACCCAAACCTAAATACCTTAGTCTTGTCATGTTTGATGGCCTTGATGTTATCTATCAACTATGCATGCAAGATCTCACACAAGTTGAATTCTCCATCTTCTTGCACAAGCTTGATAGCTGCTAGAATAGTGCTCACAGACAAACTATTCACCCTGCTAGTGTTATGAAACTTGTAACCTAGTATCATTGACATCAATTTGATGTCTGGTTTCTCTATAGGGTCAATGGTCATGCCATGCTTATCACTTCTAGATTTACACACTTGTTCCACCATTTTCTTGACATCCTTACCCACAGGAAGGATGGCACCTGTCTTAGAAAGGCATGTCATCTCATGAATTAAGTCTCCTATGATTCTTACTGGTACATCTCCAATCCAAAACAAATCATCATGGATTCTGCTCAACAATATCTTTATCCATTTAGTTTCATAGAATTCATATGTTGTGGCATATTCAATAATGGGGTGATCATTCCATTTGGTGTATTCATCCATGAATGTTTTGTCTAGTTTCAACATTATGTCCATGTGCACCCTTAACCTATCTAGTCCAATAGGTTCCTTCTTACAATATATGTAAGCCCTTATGTCTTCTACATGCATGACACCCATCGGCGTGTGGGAAAATGCTCCCTCTAAATCATCTAGGGTTGATTTAAATGGGTGACTCTTGAAAACATACCTCTTCTTCTCAGAAACATCAAAAACAATAGGAGTGGCCATGACTTACTTGATATTCACTTTCCAAATGATCTTTGAGATGTTCTGACGGCTTTCAAATCAGCGCAACAAGCTAGGGTTTCTTGCAACTGATCAAATGCACTGCAAACACTGATAATTTAATCTCCAAATCCTCACAACAACTTCTAAGGTTCAATCTTCTCTCCAATCACTTTGAATATGAATGCAATGAGTGAACAAACAACTTTTTGTGTACTTAAAGTAAGAAATTTGCTAGTAATGCAACTCGCATAAACCAGGCTATCACTTCAAATTTACAAACTCAAGTTTTGCTAATAATCAGTATGTGCACTCTTTCAAAAAGGTTCCTATACACTCCAATAGCTTAAGTCCAAAGGCACATACTCTGAGGATGAGTATACCAGCCATGTTGGGGTCTAGAGCTAAATTAGCTCCCCCTATGACCCTGAGGGCCATTTATGCAGATGTAGAGGGTGTGTCCACTTGGGATGCATCCAATACATTCTCAACAACATTGTCCTTCTTTCCTTCTGACCAAATGAAGCTTGCATCTTCCAAGGCCTTCACAAACTTGACTTCTACTTCAGGATCCAAAACTGGTTCTTCGGCCTTTTTAGGGCTTTATTGACCTTGCGTCCTTGATTTATAGAACTTTGAGATATGTCCAACCTTGTTACAAGTGTGAAAAATAATTGGAGGTCTATTATTCCTTGGTGCATTGACATGAGTCACCATTCTACATGTTCTGGCTGAGTGACCATTATAGTTACATATTTGACATGTAACATTCTGAGAACTTCTAACATTTGTCTGATTTTGATTTCTTTGATCTTGCTAAGTTCTGTTCTTCTTACTAGTCTTACAATTCATAGCTCTATGACCAAATCTATTGCACAAATAACAGTAGCCATTAAAAGGTTTTGCCTTTGTACAGTTTCTTGTAATGCGTCCATGCTTGTTACAAGCAAAACAAGTGCGTTCTACTTGCTTGCACTCATTCCTAAGAGGACTGCCATTGTCTTTGGTTTGATCTTCAGTCTTCTCATCATTAGTAGAGTAATTTTGTGAGTCCTTTCTTTCTCGCATACTGTCAATCTAATTTTGTACTTCATTGTATCCAATGTAGCTAGTGTCTCCTTTGATTCTTCTAGCATGAAACTGTGATTCTACCAACTCAGCACTAGTGTGTAATTTGTCAATATGATTCTTGGCTTCTTTTAATTTAGACTCCAATCTTTCTTTGCAATTCCTTAGATCCAAGATTTCTAAGTTAGCTTCCCTTAGTTCTTCATTCAGTTGAAGGTTCTCCTTGACTTGTTCATTGTAGACATCTTGATTGTTCATCAATTTTTCATCAAATTCTTCAGCTGACTCAATAAGGATGCATTTTCTTTACTCAACTTCTTGACTTTCTCTTCAAGTTCACTATTAGAGCATCCTTTCAAATCTTTTCTTAGTCTCTTGATAACTAATTAAGCATCACTGACTTTTTCTTTTAGTTCTTCAATTTCTCTTTCTGAATTGTCCAGGTCTTCAAGAGAAGCTTCAATATTTTTCTTCAGATGTTTCATATCTGCTTTGTCCATGATCTCCTCAAGTGGTTAAACTTTTATGCTAAGGAATAGAGCTCTGATACCAATTGTTAGGAATGGGAACACTAAGAGGGGGGGGGGGTGAATCAGTGTTCACTATATTTTAAATTTTTACTTTAATCTTTATGCTGAACATAAATGCTTAAGAATTGAATTAAACATTCACATAAACATGAAACATGAAATCAACACATGACACCAATATGGTTACAGGGAAACCCAACTAGGTAAAAACCTTGGTGGGACTTGAGACCCACTAATAATTTGCACTAGTGTTTTGTGATCCTTGTTAGAAGATCCTTTACCCTGTTAGGAGTAGCTTTACAATGCTTTAAGTACAGTAGACCTTGTTAAGGGTCCAACCCTGTTAGGAGTATTTTACAATGATCCCTGTTAGGGGAGTGGACTCACTATCCTAGAGCTCACTGCTCAAATGGTGAAGGCTACAACCTTCTGATTCAGATACACACTATATCTGCAAGTGAACTGTTCACTGTGACACTGCTTGTCAGATCAGTTCCTTTGGTGTGCTGATGCTTTGACCTCTAGCAAAGATCTAATACATCTTATGCTCACTTCACATACCTCTTCTCTTCTTATCACAACTCTATTACAACTTCCATACTAAATACAATGGGCGCACCTTATATTTATGCACTCATACCAATTATACAATTAGGTCGGCCCTATAACTAATTACAAATAGTGCTTCCAAATGAATTGGCTTAAGCGTGCTTACAATTATACATGTACATATGTCATCAACCTAAATAAAATGGGTGCATAGCCTTTACAACATTAAAACATAACCGCAAATCAAAATGCTAACTATCGGCTCTATGCTTTGTTCGCTGCTGGCACACACTGGTTGTGCATCTTCAACTAGCTATAACTTTCACATCTTTGCATATCTACTTATGCACTCATAGGCTAAGCATAAGTATAGTCTAACAACCTTAACTTCCAGGGTACATACCATAGTTCATCCGTACACACGTGCGCTAATGTTTTGAGTCTCTAGTGCTTTGTATGTTGTCTAGTCTTCAACACTTAACTAAATTCTGATCTTTACACTTAGTGTGCTGACTCCAAATTTCTATATGACTTTGTTGCCATTGTTGAAAACACTATATCTAGTCATATACTTTAGTATAGACAACTTTCCAACACTTCTTCCATCTTTTATTTTCCTTTCAAAAAAGGAATGTCCTTAGAAATTTGACCTCGCTCCCTTTAATTAGGTATAGACCCTTCTGTATTGTGTAGGACTAAGGAGTCATTGATAGGCTTGATATTGTTACAATATTGGAATGGGTTTAGATCCCCACTTACCATTATCTCTTTCCCTAGATATGGAAATTTTAGGCATTGATGACAAGTAGATGACACAACTTACATCTTGAGAATCCATGGCCTTCCAAGTAAGATATTGTATGTCAAATTTAGATCCAACACTTGGCATATGGTCTCTTTTTGCATGGGACCAACTCTTATGGGTAACACTATGAATCCTTTTGAAGCTCTTTCTTCATCATCATAGGCTTTTATGGTTATCTTTTTCTTAGGGTCAATAGCCTCCTCAGAAAATCCTAGGGCTTTTACTAGGCTAAGGGTACAAATGTTTAATCTGGCTCCTCCATCTATAAGGACTCTTTTCACCCTATGCTTTTGAATTAACACTTCTATGTGTAAGGGAAGATTTTGAGGATGATTAAGAGACATGTCATCTAGTTCAGAAAATGATAGACAATGGGGTGCAATGAGGTGCCCCACCATATTTTGGAATTTGTATACCTCCAAGTTTAGAGGCACATTGGTTTCCAATAAAGCTTTGTCCAAAATGTCTTTATGAATTGGTGATAATTTGAGTTACTCCAAGATAGAGATTTTAGCAGGAGTTCTTTGTAATTGATCAACCAAGTTGTATTGTTTTGATGACGAGGTTGATGCTTGATTTGATACCACCACTTTAGGAGCATTATTAGGTAGGCCAATTTTTTATGCTTGCCCCCTAGTGACAACATTTGATGATGCTTCTTTTGAATTGTTCTTTACTATGAAAACATTTATATTATTATCCTCTTCTCTTAAAGTATTGATCATGTTATCATAAGTATGAGAAAAGTTCACTTTCTCATTGCCTTTTTTTTATTTTGATTAGCCTTAGATGACTCACCCTTTTCATGATTTAAAAAGGGATTCTTGAAAGCTGTGTGGTCCTCATTATTTTGAGGTCCTTCAATTTTGATGGTTCCATTATCTATTAAGTCTTGCACAAAGTGTTTCAATCTCATGCATTCATTGGTTGGATGACCTCTATTTTGATGATATTCACAATGATGAGAGTCATTCCATGAATAGGGTTTATCTTGAGGATCATAATATTTCATATCAGGTAATGTGATGATTTTTCTGGCAACCAAGGTTTTTAATGCGTTCTCCAAAGGTTCACCTAAATAGGTGAATTTTCTTTTGTTATAATTGCAGAAAAAAGATTTGGACTTATTCCCATTAGGATTATTGGCATTATTGTTGGAATTGTTAGAATTGTTATTGGAATTAAATGGAGCTTTGTTTGATTGATTGACATTATTTGAAGAATTAGCTCCATATGGAAAAGTAAAAGGGGTTGCCTTCAAGTTGTGGGCCTCCACAACTCCATCATTCACAAGATTTTTGTTGTTATTCTTTATCCATGACTTAGATTTATCATTGTAATTATTGGTCCTTGGATTATTGACATATTTAGGCACATAATTATTGTTGTTGTTGTTGTTGGTGTTATTGGATTTTTTATATTTAAATAATTTTATTTCACCTCTCTTGACCAATACCTCCTCAATCTTGATGCCATTTTTGATGAGTTTTTCAAATGTTGGGGGACACTGGACTTGTAATTTATAATTCATTTATGTGGCGAAATTATTGGTGAAGATTTCCATCTTTTCTTTCTCGGGGATACTTCATGGATACCTTGCAAAAATGGTCCTCCACCTTTGTAGGAATCCTAAGAAGGACTCGTCATCTTTCTGTTTGGTATCACACAACTTGAGCATTGTAATTTTGTGCACAATGTGATAAGAATAATGGGTTACAAACTTGGAAGCTAACTCCTCAAAGGTCTTTATTCCTTGGGGTAGTTTTAAGAACCACTCCATGGTGTGACCTCCTAAATTCCTAGGAAAGAGTCTCATTAGGTATGTGTCATTATGCATGAACTCAATGCGTAGGGCACAAAACTCCCTTAAATGATCTTGTGGGTCTATTTTACCTGTATATTTATCATATTTAGGAAAAATGGTATTAAAAGGAAAAGATACCATAACTAAGCTTTTGTCAAATGGAAAAGGACACAAAGCTTCAATAGAAAAGGCCTTATGTTCAGCTACCTTTTTCATGGTATCTATTTGTTCTTGAAAGGCCTTTATTTTCCTAGTCATAGTATTAATGGGATTATCTTGCTCTTGATCTTTCTTAATTTGTTATATATCGAAATCACGGGGAAGGTTTACTCCTGCTTGAGCTAGGTTTAGGAAAAACTTCTCCCTATCCTTATCTATTACTTCTCCATGACCTCTAGGAATTCCTGATCTTGGATTTCTCTATCAACCTTTTCAGGTATGTGCAAGATCATGGGGGGCCAAACTATGCCCTTAAGTGGCGATGAAAAATCAGCAAATCAGGGTTAGTCAACTTGACGTGAAAATTTCAACTAGCTATGAACCTAATATCAAAAAGTTGTAAGAATAGAATATATAGAAAATTGAATGTAGTTTCTAAACTAC
Organism: Chamaecyparis obtusa; assembly: GCA_027943335.1. Taxonomy (NCBI): domain Eukaryota; kingdom Viridiplantae; phylum Streptophyta; class Pinopsida; order Cupressales; family Cupressaceae; genus Chamaecyparis; species Chamaecyparis obtusa. Next base: position 75,665 of record BSBK01001743.1, read on the forward strand.
TAGGCCTTTTTTGAGAAACAGTTAGTATGATTGGTGAAAAGTATAGATTTCAATGCAGTGGTACAAAAATTTTAGGAAAAAAATAAGAAGTAGGTGTATGTCTGACCACCTTAATCATAATCAAATGACAATATTTTATTATAAGATTTTATATATAAGTAGTAGACTCATGCCCGGATGTGACACATATTTTTTTTTTTTTAATTACAAAAAAAAAATTAATTATGAATTTTTTGCTACAACATTTTCAGAATAAAAAAATCCCGTGTCTGACCACCTTAACTCATTCAAAACTTTAAAAATTTCAAATTTTTTTTCTTTATAGCAGACGAAGCATAGAATGTGACACATTTTTTGGATTTCAAAAATGTTATACTTTCTAAAAGTTATAGTCATTTTTCAATCAGTATATAAATTAGCATTTTGGAGGTAGCTCAATTAGAAAATAACTAATAATTACTTACCAAATTCAAAATTTGATAGCAATTATATCGATAGAAAGTTGATAATCTCCTTAAGATACCCTTTTCATTTTATCAAATTTGGGTGGAAAAAAAGTCGTCAGCTACATTGTCAAAGTTTTGAACTGACATCGCCACTTTTTGGCCTCTCATGATCTTGCACATACCCTTTCTTCAAGTGTTTCTGTAGGATTATGATAGGCATTGTTAATGTTTTGATTATTCCCTACTGGTTGGTAGTTATGATATGCCGAGTTCCTATCCATTTCTCCAAGTCTTTTGTCAAACAAGTTTGGGAAAATTTCTTCTTGATTAGGACCTTTGAAAAGAAATTGGTATTCTTGTCCTTCGTTTGCAACAAGAGTGCTATCTCCTTGTAAAGATACTCTATATGTGTGAGACCACGGGGAAATTGACATCCAACAAGGGTTTGATTTGGAATGATCCTTGGTTCAAGAATTGTTGATTTTAAATTGAAGAGATTAAAAATGTAAGATGAATTTTCAATGGATATCTCTCTCACTTGTTTATGTATTTCAAACACAACAATCACACATTCACTTGTCTCTTTTTACCCACTTAACACAAAATGTTTGATTTGGAAGAATGTTGTCATGGGTTTTGCACAAAAAGAAACTTCAAGCACCTACCTAGCACAAGATTTGGTTCGTAAACATGGCTCTAAAAGGTGGTCTTGCTATTTTATCAAGGATTTAATATAGATTCCATTCAAATAGATCTTAAACTTTCATCCGCCAAGTATGTTACGGGGCTTCCCACCACCGGTATGTCAGAGTTTTGCGCAATTCATGAGGACTACTCAAGGAAGCTTGAAAGTTTAAAATCCCTTTGTCACACACCCCATTAAGGATGTATGTGTTTCATTTTATAGTGGGTTGGATTCTCATAGAAAAGGAAAGCATATCCCACTTTGGGTTGTCCCTCTCACTGGCCTTGTTAAGGAAAATTCTCAGGAGGCGAGCCCACTATTGTTCTATCATGTTCATGTAAAGTAAGGAAATGGAGTTAAGAATAAGTTTTTGGGAATTTGGTTCACCTAAAAGGTGAAGAGCATATCCCTAAATTTTCCTTAATTTCCCAAACACAATAAACAATGTTCAATTATTTCACCCACTAATTATAGAGAATTGAGTATTTCTACTCTCTTCTACAAACAAGGGGCTTTGATCTTATGTGCTTGATTTCTCAACATTTCTTCTTAATCAAAATGTTCAACACCTTTGGCATTTTGATTCACTAGAAGAAGTGAAGAGCATAGGCCTAAATGGTAAACTTTCCAAACAAAGATAGGCTATTTTGTGATTACTAAATTTTAAAAATGCACCAATGCCACAATTTAAGGGAAAATATTCACTAGTTTGAGGCTTACCTTTCCTTGTAGCTAGCATAATCTAGGGGCATTTTTAAGTGATTTTTGTCAATTTTAACATTACCTTGGCTATAGCTCCTTTCTAATGTGCTTTCCTCCAACAAAGTTAGTCAACACAAACAACAACAATGAGGGAAACCAAAACAAATTTGAAGAAGCAAAGTTATATATTGAATCTTAAATCCTTATTTACAAATTTTGAGAAAAAATTGAACTAAGGAGACAAAATCCAATTAAGTGATATGAATTTAGTTTTGTAAGCTTCTACAATTTTGAGATATCTCTCATATACCTGATTTTCTTCTTCTTGTGATTCCTCAAGAACCGGTTTGATGTGAGCAAAGTTTTCCTGCTTGATTTTCTTAATCAAAGCCTTCCCTTTTTGGTTGAACTTGCTCTTTGGCTTTTTTTTTTCGGTGATTAGACATCCTGTAGATTTATGGAAATCATTTTACCACAGTCAGATAATGAAAATAAGAAATTTATGCAAAAGCACTCCTGTAATACTTGAAAGCGCTACTTTACTGCTTAAAAGTGCTATTAATCAAATTAAAAGTGCTACTTTAACTCTGTCAAGAAATTCAAAAGCGTACAAATAAATAGCAAAAGCGCTACTAAAATGATTAAAGGAAATAAAAATATAGAAAAAGTGCTTAGTAAAATATCAAAAGCACTTATTAGTCAGGAAAAATGCACTCCATCTGTACAAAAGTGCTGAAAAATTGATAGACAGATAATAGAAAGATCAAAAGTGCCACTGATCAGGGCAAAGGTGCCCAAATTTATCGCAGAAGTGCTGGAACAGTGTTTGAAAGCATTGTTTTATCTTGCAAAAGCATCATTTAACCTATCAAAAGTGATGTTTCCTGAAAAATCTGAGAGTTAAAGACATGCAAATTTGACAAAAATGATGTGAATCCGAGCATTTAGTAAAGTGAAGCATTTCGCCCCACGATGGGTGTCATTTTGTATACCAGAATTAGTATTGACAATAAATGAAATAAAAACTAAATAAACCATAATTAAGCAATCTATATAAGCTAGAAATTAACAATTAAGCATCCTATAGTTCTCTAACTAAGAATGTTAATGCAAAGCTCTCAGCAAGCTTCCATTAGTGACAGTCCTAGAATGAGAAAGATAAATGATTAAAGCTAAAGCTAATTGTTCAATTCCAAATTGAAAGCTAAATTAAGTCTAGATTGCCTTTCTAAGCTCAAATTGCAAGAGGTTCAATGGAATTCTCAAATGTGTGGTTGATAATTATGATGAATTTAGGCCTTCCTTTTATAGATTTTCCCAATGGTATGGGGTGTAGTGTAGTTGATCATGATTAAGCCTTGGTTGAGTCTTTGGTTCCACCCTTTATAGACAATGCAAAGTTTGTGTCCTCAAAGCTTGGGACAAGTAGACAAGATCAATGGTCAAGATTCTCTTTCACTTTGAGTGATTGAGATTCAATTTGGCTTGATCCATGTGAATGTCTTTCCTTAAATCTCATTGGTTGATTGAATTTCCTCTCCTTTTGGGTTGTTGAGAGTAATTAAGATTTATTAATTGATTTAATTGATTTATTTTAGCCATGTACCCCTTGAATGGGTTGAATTTGATTTAATCCAAGACTATACAATTATTTGATTTAATTGAACTTTGATTTGATTGCACTTGATTAAAACACTCTCAATTTTGATTTATCTCAAATTAAGACTTGATTTTAATTTTGATTGGCTAATTATCCATTGTGATTCAATTGATTCAATTTTTTCCTTGATTCACTTTTATTTGACTTGATTTATCATTGAATTGTCTGTCCATTTTTAGGTGATTATGACCATCCCTTCACAGGCTTACACTTGACTTATAACTCAAATTAATCTATATAGCTAATCTTATCAAATTTAACTCAAATTAAGAGACTGATAAAAACAAGAGAAGATACATAGATCTTTCAATTGATATTTAAACTAATATATTAATTTTGAATTACGATACTTAGGGAGTTTAATATAGTGAAACACTCTATTTAATAGAATATCTGAAAGACTAATTGAAAACATATAACTTATAACCACAAATAAAAAGAAATGGCACTTATGTTTATTAATGTTGAAAAATTGGTACATAAGAGTTCATAGTTGTAGTTGGTTATGAAATTATATTCTATCAAAATATATCTTGTATTGTCTTGTATCTACATTTTACATTATGTATATATATGTGTTTGCGTGGCTTTCACACCTTTTTAGGGTGAAAAGACATAGCCCTTATTACAAATCATTTTGAAAAAATAATAAACTAACTAAAAAATAACTACCTAACTTTCGGATTTGTGTCTGGTCAAAAAACCAAAACACCTCGTTGAAAGCTAAGGATTTTATTAGAGATAGGAAATTTGATATCTCGAACTGGGTCATTTTTAGATTTTAAAAATTTGAACATCTTCATCCTTTGTCGGCATCATCTTTGCAACAGGTCAAAATTCTAGCATTTTCTGAAGGCTTTGATCATAGAATTTTGATTGTTCCTATCATAGAGCTTCCTTCCTTAATCTCTCAACTTTTTTTATTGAAAATTAATATAATTTTTTCATCCTATTTTATGTACTCCATCATTAATTATTTTTCATGGATTTTAAGAGGCCATTTTTTAGGGTTTTATCACTATATAGGATTGCAAAATTTGCCCAAAATTTAGAGCTCCAACAAAGCCCTTCATGAAGAATTGGCTTACTTTCTTTTCTTTTATGACCAAAAATATTATAATGGTGAGAACTAAGAAAATAGAAGGGGAAGGAAACCCTAACCTTATGCCTAAAGTGATAGAGAAGAATAAAATAATAAGAATGGGCACATTTATACATCCCATCAAGGTTTATATACTCCATAATGACCACCATCACATTAGACCATATTTCCTTGAAGCTCTCGACATCATAGCACCCCTCAAAATCATTAATCAAATTTCATGCTTCCTCTTTGTCCTTGGAAAAATGGTGAATGGAATTGTAGGAGACCTTATCCTTGTAAAATTTCATGCCTTTCATGCTTAAACCCGATAATTTGGAAATGAGATCCTCAGTAATTTTTACCTCCAATCCCCCAATATTAATAGTGTAGTCCTTCCAATTATCAATGAATCTTTTGGAAACCCCTTCATCAAAGCCATGCAATCTCTCCATCTAAGGAATAAGCCCACCTTTATGCAACTTATTTCAGACCTCCTTCTCTTCCTTCCATCTCTTACAATTCTTGTGTTCATAATGATTTAGCTCCCCACCCATACTAGCAACAGCATTTACGGACCAGAAGGTATTCACAAAAAGAGTCTTGCACAAGATGATATAAGTAACAAAAGAAAAATGTTTCACCACTCTATTGAACTTGTGTCTTCTCCTCTCATTCTTGGGAAAGCCAAAACTTTCCATAATGATATTGCAACTCCTACTGAAAAGATGTCTTTTCATTATTACTATGGTGATATTCCAAATCATTCCTCCAACTATGAATCTTATCATACTCCAACTTAGCTTTCAAATCAGCACTAAGTTTATTGCCACAATGTGAAGTCATGATAGGCTCTAATTTGACAGCTAGGTTAGCCAAAGCATCAGCCATCCCATTGGCCTCATGATACACATGTGAGATAAGTACCCTTGTAAAGTTTTAATGATTTCAAGAGAATCTTTAATAAAGGCTCTAATTATCCATGACGGTTTGGATTTACCATTAATGTAATCTAAAATATTGGTAGAATCACCCTCGGTCTAGACTTTATTACACTTGGATAAATCAATAAGTTTTAAAGTCTGAAGGAGACCCACTACTTCCACCACATCGTTAGATTGTATACCAATGGGGTAGGCTACAGTAGCAAGACAGTTACCCTTGTCATCCCTAATCATCCCGCCACACCTAGTAGGACCTAGGTTTCCCTTAGAGGCCCCATTGAAATTGACTTTGATCCATCCTTTGGGGGGGATGCTAGATAGAATTCTCATGTAAAGACTTAGAAGCTTTGAAATCCTTGATGGAGTTGATACCAGCAAAAAAATCCAGCATCCTTCCCATCAAAGCCACACAATTCTCCTGGATACTTCTTTTGATTTTCTTTGCAACCATAGCAGGGGGCAAAGAGGTGTTTCTAAAAACCTCTTCATTGTTCTCTCTCCAAAATTTCCAAATGAAATGTGGAGCAATAATATTAAAAAAAATTCTATCTATAACCACACCTGCATTTCTCCATTGAATAATAACATCTCACATGCAGCTAGGGAAAACCCAGTATTGATTCCAAGTACTCATAACAATATTCCAAACTTCCCATGAAAAAGGACATGAAAAAGAAAGATGAAAAGTATTTTCCTCCTCCTTCATACAAAGAAAGAATTGATTAAAACACCATCCCCCTCTTTTGAATATTATCCAATGTAAGAATTTTATTCTGCAAAACCAACCAATAAAAAAGGTTAATTTTAGGTCTTAATCTCTTATCCCAAACTTTAGCCCAGAATGGGGGAGGCTCCAACTGGTCCAAAAGAAGAGTCGTAGTTGAGGAAATAGTATATGACCCAGAGGGATGAGAAACCTAGATCCAAGCATCCTCCACTAACAACTCAAGTTTCTACACATTGAGATCCAACATCAAAGGTTTAAGGATGTCATCCACAAGCACTAGATCAACCCATGACTGTCTACTCCAACAATTACAAACAGAAGGCCCAAATCTATAGATAAACTCCTCAACGAGAGGTTGGATATTAAGGTTAGAAGAGAGTGGAGAGTTATGAAGTTATCTATCCTCCCAAAACTTGATATTGCAGCCATTACCTAGCATCCACTTCTCCCCTAGGAGAGCACTACTTTTAGCTTGTTGGATACTATTCCAAATGGTAGAACCATTAATCCTAACATATGACTTTAGAAAATTTTCTATGCAGGTGAAAGGTAAGAGGTACTTCTTAAGAATGATTTGGCTCCATTCCTTTTGCTCACCATAGATCTGCCAGATTTGTTTGGCCAATAAGGCATTATTAACCATCCTAATTAGATGAATCCCCAAACCTCCCCTTTTTTTGGGTTTACAAACTTTGTCCTAGGCCACCAAAGGCAGTCTTTTTCTATCCTCAACTCTAGACCAGAGGAAGTTCCTCTAGATTTTCTCAATAATATTAGCAAATTTGAAAGGAATTTTGAAAAGACTCAAAGCATACATAGGAAGAATTTGCAAAGAGGCTTTCTGGAGTTGAAGTTGACTAGCTTGAATCAAGAGAGCACCTTTCCAACCAGCTAGTTTTCTATTAAACCTCTCCACAATATTTAACCAAAAAATAATCAGTCGGCTTAAAATCCAGAGGGAGACCAAGGTAAATGGTAGGAAATTCCCCAATGGAACAACCAATCATGCTGGCTATACGATGTTATCTATCCATACACATTTTAATAAATAACAAAGAAATCTTCTCCGAGTTGATAGATTTCCTTGTGGAAGATGAGTAAAGGGAGAGGGATTTCTTCACATTTATAGCTTTAGAGATTGAAGAAGAGCCCATAATCACTGTGTCATCGACAAACTGCTCATGGGAACAAGTATTCAAAGTTGAAGAAGGCTTAATGCCTTTAATCAAGCCTTTCCCAGCTAGACTCTAAAAGAAATGACCGAGATGCTCAACCATAATAGAAAAGATGATATGAGTTAATGAATCACCTTTATGAATCCCTCTAGAAGGTTTGAAAAATCTAGAAGAAGACCCATTAACAATCATAGCTGTAGTAGCAGTACTAATGACTTGGCTAACCAGCTAGATGAATTTATCACAAAAACCAAAAGCCTTGAGAAATTTAAATAACAAAGACTAATCCACCCTATCATAGGCCTTAAAAAGATCTACTTTCAAAATAAAACATGATTCTGAGAAGAAAGAGAAGAATGGATCACTTCATGAACTTTGATGATAGAATCCAAAATCTTCTGACCCTAGACAAAACCACTCTATTGAGTAGAGATCATATTAGGAAAAAGAGAGAGTAATCTCAACATTAGCACCTTAGAGAATATCTTATAGATCAAATTGCAGATACTGATCAGTCTAAAATAATCCACAGTATCCACACCATTCTTTTAGGAATGAGAAAAATGAACGTAGCATTCAATTCCTTCAAAAGGGATCTAGAACCAAAGAACTCCTTGACCGTATTACCAATATCCAAGACAACAATAGCCCAAAACTTTTGAAAGAAAAAAAGAGGAAAACCATCTAGACCTAGAGATTTCTCACCTTCAAAAGGAAAAAAAGATCTTTTAATCTCTTCCAATGAAGGGATGGAAATCATCAAAGACTTATTAGATCTCTTATCCAATAGGGAGGGAACAAAATTGAGAAGAATATCTTGATCGACCAGAGGTAAAGAATACTCTTTAGTCAGAAGAGAAGAGAAAAAGTCAACCATGCCATTGGAAATATCCTTATCATTGTTCACAACACCAGAAGGTAAATGAATGTTGGAGATTCTTCTGGAGGCCCTATGCTTAGAAGTAGACATATTGAAGAAATGGGTATTCTTATCTCCCTCTTTCAACCACAAAGATCTAGATCTTTGTCTCTAATAAAATTCCTCCTTAGAGATGATATTATGAAGTTTTACCAAAAGATTCTCTTTTCTATCCTTACAATCTTGGGAGAGACCATTTTGTTGAATACACTATTGAATGGAATCAAGCTCAGCCTTAAGAGAATTCTTAGACTTGAAGATGTCCCCAGAAACCTATTTACTCCATGATTTGATGTTTGGATTAATGCGATTGAGTTTTTTGGCCACTCTGAACATAGCACAACCCTAGATTTGGACATCCCATCATTCTGTAATCCTGATCTCAATATCTAGATGGTCCAATTAGATCTTCTCAAAATGAAAGGGAACCCCTCTAGCTACGGTTAAAGGATCCACCATAAAGGAGATGGGAAAATGATCAGACCCCACTTTAGTAAAAGAGGATAAAAAACAACAAAAAGTATCAAACCAGTCACCATAAAAAAGCCCTCTATCCAACACGACTTGAATAAGATCCTTACCAATCCTCCTATTCGACCAAGTATAATTCAAACCTTGAAGATCAACATCAAATAACCCCTATTTATTAATCAATTCCATAAGATTATGCCTCCCGTCCATATGGCTTTGAGAATCCACTCCCCCAACTTTCTCAATGAACTTAAGTGGGGAATTTAAATCACCCATCAATAGCTAGGGAGAACTCAGAAAGGAAAGTCTATGATTCTAAATAATTTTCTAGAATTTATTCCTACCCACCTTAGAATTAGGAGCATAAATATTACAGATAACACATTCAAAACTAGTTCTAATGTGAAAAAACTTAATACTAAGGATATTCTTATACACACACAAAATCTCACCTTTAACATTGTAGAGATTCCAAAAACCCAGTAGACCGCCAGACACTCCTTCAGAGCTACAACCAACCACCCCACAAGTTTTGAAGACTCTAATTTTTTCCACTTTTTCTTTCACCATTTTAGACTCCTGGATGAGAATAATATCAGGTTTGTGATCTCTATCTAGGTTTCCCAAAATGTCCTACTTGTGAGGACCATTCAGGCACCTAATATTCCTAGATATTATTTTTATTTATAAATAAGACTACAAGCATCATGAATGGTGAGTTTTCTCCCATCCACAATATCCTTCTTTCTTTCCCTTTATCTAATTTCTTTGTTGGAACTTCTACCTATGGACTTTGGCAGAGATCCCACATCGGCCAGAATGCTTCAAGTTGTCACACCCTTTTAACCTAGTGTTGAAACCTCATTTAGATGCTTCTTTTTCCTATTTTTTCTTCCAGCCTATTGTATCCAAGGAGCCTCATTTAGATCATTGAGAAAATCAAAACCAAATCTATCTAATGATTCTTCCTCCCCACTACCATATAGAGTATCTAGAGCAGAGGAAAAATCCTCATCATCAGTATTACCAAGATTCTTAGTGGTGAAAGAATCCCCCATTAACACAAGAGAAAAATGAGCTTCCTGTGAACTGGCTTCAGCCCCCAAAATAAGGTCTGAGTCTAAATTTCTCTTATAGATGAGAAAAAATATCCCCAAAGGAATAGGTGGCAATGAGGATTGAGGAATGATGGGAGAACCACCACCCCCTAGGGAAAATCTTGATTATCAACAATAACCAATGACTTTGAAGCCTTAACATGAGAGATGGACTCACCAGACCCAACTGACACATCAATTTCTCCTTCCTCCAGGGCTTCCTTTCCTTCAACAAGCCCTAAGACCACCTGGCTTTTCACCAAAGAGAAGGAATCACTAGGTTCACTTCTACCTATAACCATTGCCTCTGTTGGAGCAGATTTTCCTTCCAGATCTATTTGACCTCCATTTTTGGATTCTCACCTTTAGAAACAATGGCCTTAGGATCCTTCTTAACCTTATGAGGATAGTTTTCAGCCTAGTGACCCATCTTATTACAAAAAAAAAAGGCAAAAGGGAGGGACTCAAACTCCACCTCCTGCTCCTACTTCCCAACCTTAGAGTTAATAGAAGTAGACATCGAAAGATGCTCAAACTGACAAATATTAACACAAACCCTAGCAAAAACCAACCTAGTTTTCACCACTATCGAGGGGTCAAGGGAAAGTAGTTCACCACTAAAGGAAGAATCCAACCCCTTAAGGACATCCTCATTCCAGTATTCCATGGGTAAACTAGGGAATCTAACCCAAATAGGGGTTGCCATAAAGAAATTGTCACTAGAATCATAGTTAGGGCTCCACTTGCTAAATACAAAAGCCATTCTACTGAACATCCAAGGGCCCCCACATAGAAAAAAGTCCAGATCAACCTTATTGTTGAAAATAAGGGAGATAAAACCTCTGGGCATAGTGGCAATGTGAACCTAACCTTTAAGCACACATTTCCTATGCACAAAAGACTGCACAACTTCAATATTTGGTAGAGGGCCCAAAAATTTACCCACCTGCGTAAGATCCATGGATGAATCTGAGAAATCCACTAGAGAATCGGGAACAAAGATGGAGAAGACACTATTCTAGAAATCCTCAATCACCTCAACATCGGTAAAAGAAGAAAAGCCAGAATATTTCCTTGTCACAAGGTTAGACTACATCACAGAATTAGATAAACCACCTTCCTTACCATTTGTGGTTGCACCATTGAATCCTTCCCCACCAAGTGGGTCCAAAAAAAAAGATTTTCCTCTGACTTCTACACCTGCATAGGAGAAACCACAACATATGAGGCAACCTCAAACCCAAAAAAAGGACCTTTAATCGATGTACAAGGTAGGGAATGAGAAAACTAGTCCTTCAAAATAACTGTAGGGCCCAAATCCAAGGTTGGAGAAGTAGCCAGAAGAACGGGATGATCATGGGGATTCCTAGTACCACCCAAAGGAGATTCTGATACCTACAGGCCAGATCAAGCCCCATTTGACTTTAAGGCTAGGGAAAAAGGAGGCACATGAGACCTCTTCACATTTAAACTAAAATCCACACCAAACCCATCCACAGAATCTCCACACAGACTTCCATGACCTGAAAGAGAAGAGTAGGAATTTGAAAAAAAATTCCCGCTTGAGTGTTCTCCCATCTTCCTCAAAACATTTGTCCTTGTCTTGAGATAGTCTTTGTTATGGTGGCCATTATGGAGTATATAATCCTTGATGGGAGGTATAAATGTACCCATTCTTATAAATTTGTTCTTCTTTGTCACTTTCAGCATAAGGTTATGGTTTCCTTCCCCTTCTATTTACTTAGTTCTCTCCATCATAGTATTGCTGGTCATAAGAGAAAATAAAGTAATCTGGTTCTTCATGAAGGGCTTATTGTGCTAATTATTGAGCATGTTAAGAAGAATGCTTCTCTGAGGCTAACTCCTTAAATTCTCGATGGTGGGTCTGCTAAGAGCTTGGTTAAAAGAGGAAGGGAGGATAAGGGTAAGAAGGGTTTGTCCTCTAAAAGATTAAAATTTGAGAAGAAAAGTGACATGGAGATTGCATCAAATGGGGAAAGTGTTGGGGGATTCTTGGATCCAAAAGGGAATTCTCAGAAAAGACCTAAGGATGATAGTAAGGATTCTCTATTCGGTACCGGTAGTGACACATAAGTGGAGGGGGTTAAAATTATTGAGATCATTTTGGATAGGGATGATCAGAATGACCCTGGTGGTCAGAAAGTCCCTATCATGGTTGACTATGATAGTTCGATGGACTATGATGTCCCCATATCTCCGCACAATGAAGCATATTTAATAACAATAAAATATAATGAAGACAATATTTAATAACAATAAATTATAATAAAGACAATACAATGATGAGAACTTTAATAACATGCTGCATGTGATGAGAAATTTAATAATAATAAAATATAATGAAGACAATATTTTTTGCACTTTGTATGGCATGAAGAAGGTCCAAGTGTAATGATAATAAATTTGATATGTATTTATAATCAAATGGTACAAATTTGGGCTCTCATTATTTGTAAATCAGCCCCATGGGCACTTTTATATCTAAAATTTTACATCTAATATGCATGATCAAACTCGTTATTATTTATATGTACAAAATTTTACATCTAAATATGCACATTACAACTCATTGTTGTTTTTATATACAAAATTTAGCACCTAAATATGCACATTACAATTCATTGATGTTTTTATATACAAAATTTGACATCTAAATATGCATATTATAGCTCATATGCACATAGAGAACCTCCAAAAAAGTAAAGTTACAATGTTTCACAAAATATATATACATAATTATCAAAATTATTCTGCCATATTGTAAAAATCTTCTTCTAGAGATGGCCCAAAATCAATCAAGTGAACCTTTTGGATCACCTCTAACCCTTAGTATCTCAAGTATTTCCTCATGATCAGATTCACAAACTTTCCACAAATACTTGTTACGAGGTCTACCACAATATTGAATCAATTCAATATTTGTTGCAACAACAAAGTTTGAGTAATGAAGAATTTTTCTATGTGTCTTGAAGTCCTCAAAAAACTAGGTATTAGAATTTTTGATAGGGTACTTGCATTTTATAGAAGGATAAGTTAATGCCACAATCAATAAACTGTGTAATAAAATAAGTTTAAGAGGTCTCAATAAAAACAAACAAAACAATGGTACCTTCTAATCCATTCCCTTGTCACAATAAAAAATCCTATTGGGTACTCAATACCCTCTCCATTAATGATTATAGCTTTCAATTTCATTTTTGGCCTCAATATAATGACACAAAAAGTAATATGTTCCTTTTTCATTATTCCCATTTGCAATGACTGCAGATACATGACCTACATTTAATAGAAGGATGTTTAAGTTAATACCAAAATCACCATAAAATACTAATATTTATAAAGCTTAAAATTGGAATTATCACAGTAATTACCTGGTTCAACTAGCTCGGATACATGGTCAAAATCTATTGATGCTTCAATCTAGTTTAGTTATAGTGTTCTAGGAGGTTAATATGTGTCTAGTGTTTTCAAAAGCTCTAGAAGACCACTATTCAACCCACTATTTTTATTCACATCGATCCCATACAAAATAAATACATGAAAATAAAAAGCATGGAATTTGTCTAGTATAAATAGCTAATGATGCACTACATTTGAACTTCTAAATGCATGCATGTCACTTAATCTTGTAAGTTTGAAATAATATAAATAATTTTTAATGTTAGATTCTTGTATTAACCAAAAATATATAGAAACCACAAATTTACCTGTATTAGTATGTCCCATCATAGAGTTACACCATTTCACAATTGTTTCTACATGTATTAACATTGCACCACCTTGGTATTTCAATTTATCTCTTGTAAGAGATATTTTCAAACATGATCTCACACCATTATGCTCTCCCTTTCCATGCCATGTGTCAATGAAATTCCAAAAAAATTGTACACCACTTGTCGTATGCATCCTACTCAACTAGTAGAACGTCCTTGCATTCTTTAATTGTGAGGTACAATTATTTGACCATTTTAAGTGCTAGTTGTATCTTATATCTCTTTCCCTCAAACTTTCATAGAAGAATGTAAAACATCCTTGAAAAAAATATAATGAATGAGTATGATCATCATTGATATAAAAGTGATCCTCTCTTATAACTTGTCATGCCCAGATTTTCTTAGGCAAAAACACAACAATTTTTTTTTAAATATTAACATAAATAAATAAGAACAATACTCTTCCTACAAGTTACAGCTGCAATCAAAGAGATACATCAATAAGCATTTCTTTTCTTTTTTTTATTATAACTTGGAAACATGTCACTCCTTACACACACTACAAATCTTTCATAGCCCTATCCTGGTCCAACCAAGATATCTTGAAAAACCTGCAAGAAAACAAAACCAAATAGCAAAACCATGGTACTCTCCTCCCTACCATATGGCATCATGAGACCTCATAGGTCCTAGCCAACCCCTGAACAAGGGGAAATCAAGCCAACAAGAAACACCCATACATCCCTCAAATTTGCACACATCACTTTACTTCATGAAACAACATATACGCCATTCTTGCCCTCACACAAGGATTACAACAACTTTTTTTTTTTTTACATGGCCACTCACAACAAGGATCTACTAAGTCCCACCCAACAAGAAGGAAATAATATCTTCAAGCAAAAACAACCATGGTTCATCTCTAACCCATCTAACAAACACATTTTCCACTACAACACAAGCTATTCAAAACACTTTGCCCACACAATACTCTCATGAATAATCTCAAGGACTTACATAAAGAATAACAACAACTTACAATACACATATACAAACTGTAATACCTTCCTACTCATAAGAACTCATAAAATTCATAAACTCCATTAATGGAGGTTGAGGTGCACATACCTTCACCTGAAGTTATGGTAGATATATCTAATGAGTCTTTCCTTTTCTTCCCTTTTTCTTCTCTAACTTTCTCCTAGCTCCTAGATTGTCTCCAAGGTTGGAGAGTGGGTGATTGGGCAACTCCATCCAAGTTTGCCACTAAAATAGGCTTCTCACACTCTCCCATGCCCTTGTGAGAGTTGTCAGCTTCCCATTGGGTGACCTTCCCAAAACCTTACAACTTTCCTAAGGTGGTACTACAAAAAGGTGCATGGGGAAGAGAGTTGGAAACTTTTTGACTCACGAAGTTTCACATGTGAGTTTTTGATTTTCGTCATTTGACAAAAGCCCACTTTTGGAGGGCTTCCCAAGGTGGCTCTAGGGTGTCCTATTGTTAAAAAGGATCCTTACCCATAGGTATAACCCACGGGCCTACTATTTTTGTGAAAAGCAACTCCCTAGGGGTCAATTTGATCCCTCAAAACCCCACCTAAAAGTGAAATTCGAGATTTAAGGAGATGTGACTTCCCATGTGTGTCCTAACCAAGGTAGAGGTATGGGGAAGACCAATTTGTTCTAGAGTTGGATGGTGACAACTTCCTTATTACCAAATAAATTTAAAATGCAACTAAATTCACATTACAAGTGTCATAGACAACTCCAAAACACATCACTATCTTACTTGGCAAGGTCCACAATTAAACAAGGAAATGACAAAATTAAATATACACATAACCCCCTTTTCAAAAATAAGACACATCACAATAGGCCTAGTCCCCCTTTAGGACACAAATTTGGTGTCATGGGAGGCACACACAGAATAGCTTGATTTCCCCTTTCCATGGTTTTAGTCCTACACACCCAATGTAATTATCAGTATTCCCATAATAATCAGAGCATGATCAAAATACAATTAAAACTTAACTTTCATTTTATCAATACACTTTCAAGTTAGGTAACGAGTTATCCTCTAAGGAATTCATCAATTCTCTTATGTTACTAAATTTCAAAATACTTCAAATTACAATTAATCCATAATTCCAATCTATGAAATCATCACTATTTGCTTTATTGAACTAATCTTATTCTATCAAGATATTATAATCTTCTCAATTCCCAAAAGTAAGATTTAATTTTGAATAAACATTGTGACCTAAAGTTAAAGTCACATAATTATCAACCCTTCATTATTAATCCTACCTCAGGGTATACTAAGGACTATGGTAAAATAGTTATCAATGCTATTTCAAACTTCTCATTTTAACTCAAGATTAAGTAACCTAACCATTCATTGCAGTTTCACCTGTAGTTCATAGCAGTTAATTGTCTAATCTAATTTGTCAAGATGTTCCAATTCTACAATAATAAACTTTGAACAAATTGAATTAACTATTAAATCCATAATTATATGAAAGTGAAATAAGAGTTTCATTTGTACATCATTTCCTAGCTTAACCATAATTATTCATTAGGGAAATATTTTAATCCATATAAGCTCCTTATTATAATTTCTGATGGAATTTCCAAGCATCTTACTAGAGTAATATTAATTCTATCATGTAAGCATAGGTTTACACCTTCATGTTCTAATACCACAATAGTTAACTAAAGGTAATATTACTTCAAAACTATATCTTAAATTAACATATTCCGTGAATTCATTTGAAGATGAAATCTATTCTAGTTAAGTTGATGAACTACAGTCAAGATATCTAATAACTTCACATAAAATCTATGGAAAGTTTTGCAAGAAATAATAGTAGTGCTTACTAGAGCATTCTTACCAAGATGAGGGAAATGGAGGGGTCCTACATAACCTTTCTTCCCTCCTATGTGCTATCATGTGCATGCATGAATGCTATGTCTACAAAGATTATAACTTGTGTAACTAGTAATAGATATGTTGTACTTTATTTTGAGGTTTTAGTGTATAATTCTCAGAAAAATTAACAAAAGAGACAATATTACTAAGGGGGAAAGTATCCTTACACAACTTTAATTTCTCATCTAACCTCCTAGCTCTATGTGTGTGACCTATGTACTCAAACTAGTTTCTCTTCAAACATCTTCATAAAACCACAAATGCATATATCCCTTTTCACTAACTCACACCTCTTTAATTATTTTCCATCTTTAACACTATATGTGACTAAATTTTGTTTACCAATAGAAACTAATTTCTTACCAATTTCATGTGTGCTATCGAGACATAGAAATTTATGCAACTATTGAAAACCACTACATGTAGGAAATAAAACTTTCAAAAACATCATAGATTATAGTAAATGCACTCGTCATCTCATCTACATAGTACACTTGAAATAACTTCTCTCAGTGACTTAGGAGGTTCTTGTAGACCACATTCTTGCAAAACATTGTTAGTGTACAAAGTACAACATATATAATAAAAAATATCATAATGCATGAAAAATTCAACATGGAACCTATAAAAACACATAGTATGTGCATGATTAATCTTAAAATAAAATAGTATTTTTATCTGAAAAATATTTGACTAATTTTAATTTGTGAAAAGATTTAAAGAATCCTTTCTTAAAATTATGTTTGAGTCATAGCTAAATAATGTTTTGGATGTGGCTCATGATTTTGTTAGAATAATCAGGCACTAAGATCACTCAGAGAGGGCTGAATCAGTAATCTACTGGTAAAAATGAAATTAGATCTGATAAAAATTCTCCTTCAAGATGTCATCATATGCATGCAAGAAATAACTTTAACTTTTAGTAAAACATACACAAAATAAGCATCCACACACACTCAACACATTACACTAGTATTTTATTATGAAAACATATTTTGGGAAAAACCACAGTGGGGATAGTGCCCACTAAGAAAAATGCACTCTTTTGGAGCATGCCTGATTAAGAGCTTAGCCTTGTTAAAATCTTAGAATAGGCTCAGTTAAGAGTAGACCCTATTAAGAGTCACTCCATCAAGGGATTTACCTGTAGACCTACTAGGATATTTACCCTATTAGCAGTATCCTTTTGAGATGACTTCAAACACTAGATAAAGTGTCACCTTGTTAAAGGATTTTACAAACAGATCTATTAGGATCTACCCAATTAAGGTATTTTTCTTGATTAAACTATTAGGGATCAACAAGTGAAAAATTCATCTGAATACGTATCACTTCTCTTCTTCTAATATAGATCTTGTTCAAGCTAAAACTCTTCTTCAAATGTAGAAGATCCAAACCCTACAATTGCACTCCTACCTTGGAGATCTTCCTTCTCAATCTCTATCTCTTGAAAAATACATTACAAAATTATATAAATATGTTTTCACTAAATAGTTCAAAAAACACCCAAATTACACTTGAATTACATCACTGCAATTCATTTCCGCTCAAACCTTTAACCCTAAAATGTATTACCAATTGATAATTATAATCTCAACTTCATGTTGGCCTCTAAATCCATTGGACCATGGTTTTGACAAAGGTCAAACATATTACACTTTTCTAGGTTCACGTACCTCTTCAAAAATTATCTTTCAAAATGACCAATAAGAATCATACCTAACATTCCATGTCACCTTATATATGTCATCAATTAATTTAGAATACACATTCATCTTTGCACACTGATCTTCCATCATCGGTTAAGGATCTAACTGATTATTCTTCATTGTTCTTTACCTTCTCTATCTAAAATTCAAAGTCATGTAGCTCTATCCATCGATCATCAATCTTGATGCAATTGCAACAAAAATCCAATAATATCATCAAGATCACACAAATCTGATCACAACACCTAATTCCATTCCTATGGGACATACTGATCAAATATTTCACCTTTGTTCCTTCACTACTAAATTGATTCCCTGTCTTCACCAAACAAATTGTAACATGCATAAAAATTGTCATAGATATAGCATTATAGATATCTCTAATAGATATGTGCCAATCCGCACACCATAATTCACAACATAACTCTTGATTCATTGTTTCCATCATAAATTGATACATCAAGAACATAGTCTACCAAGAAGACCTAAGATGACATCAATGAAAATAACATAACTGATAAAACACATTCTCAAGCTATCAAGACATGCTTACTCAATTCATCTTCATTATTTATGCCAATAGAATTCTAATTCCAACTTGCCTTATAAAACAATCTCTTTGGTTGGGTGAAACCCTTATGTTGTCAAGCCAAAATTTGTCAATTAATGTTCTTAGTGCATCAACAACAACCTTGTCCTTACATGGGAATCTACTCAAGAACACCCAAAGAGAATTTTTTTTTTCTTTTCCTTGTCCTTGAACAAATTTCTCTTGCCTCTCTAAGGAATTGCTTAATGTTGTTCTACTTATCCTTAGTGACTTGCTTGTTTTTCTTATTAAACAAGATTTTTTATTTCCTTTCCTATTATGGTTGATGTGAGGACATGACGAGTAACATTAGCATCTTTAGTGCATATTTTTCAATCAATGGCTTGGTATGCATCAAATAGATTTCTCACAATTGTTCTTTCACTACTATTTTTAGATGTCCTTAACCCTAATTTTAATTCTCTCTCTAAATTTCATATTTTTAATCATTTCAACAACTAATTAGCATCTTCCACTTTATTTTAAGTTTTCAAAATAGTTAATCCAAATTATTCTAACTATTCTTCTACAAGTTATTTCAAAAAATTTATCATGAATTGGCTTCACAATATTTTCATCAATGTTAATCAGAAACTTTGATTTTCTATGAATTCTTCTGGAAGGTGTTAAGATTGGGGAATGATCTTCATTTTCATTAGGTGCATTGGGTGCATTATGTGCATTAATCACATCAAATTTAAATGGTGTATCTTCTACAAACTCATTAGGTGCATTCATCAAATCAATCTCAAATGGTGTATGTTCATTGCATTCATTAGGTGCATTCTTCACATGCATTCAAATTGTTGTATGTTGATCAATTTCATTTGGTGAATTAGGTGCATTTGTCACATGCATTTCAATCCATTTATGTTGATAATTTAGATTTGGTGCATTAGGTACATTCATAATGTGAATTTTATTTTTTGCATGTTCATCATGTTCATTAGGTGCATTAGATGATGTACCTTGATGTAATATCCTCATATGCTCATTTTATCTTTCCTTTACTACCTCATGTTTTTCAATCGATCCTCTATTTTTCTTTCCCATTATTTCAATATTGATTATCCTACACATAACATACACAATCAAATACCAAGAAAGAAAGAAATTAGCATTATTTAGTTATAATATCAAGTAAAAATGATTAATTAAATTTAATAACAAACCAAAAAAAAGGATAAATCAATCATTGAAAAGAAAATTTAACAATAAAAATGCAAACCTGATTGTTACTATCACAAAAAATTATGTGAAATAGCATTGAGAGAGAGAGAGAGAGAGAGAGAGAGAGAGAGAGAGAGAGAGAGAGAGAGAGAGAGAGAGAGAGAGAGAGAGAGAGATCATTTATTTATTCAAATAGATACATCATACATGTTAGACTATAAGGCCTTCCCATTTTAGACCATATACAAAATAAATTTAAATCTACAATTTCAATACTTCATGATCAACTAAACCATCATGCCCTCCTCGGCCCCCCTCTGTAGAATTACATGAACATGAGTACATATACCCAATCGCACAACTAGGGTTGGAAAAGAATTACATGTCTACAAAAAAATATATCTCAGCCCCAAAATAGATCAAATGATCTCCAAGAAGAACAAAAGAAGTTTAGAACCCATATTTGTGTCCACACATGATCCAACAATCATGTACCATGATCATACATGTTAAAAATCAATGAGAAATGATCACACACACAATCTCCATGGTCAGCCCAGGAAGAAAGGAACACACTACCTGAAGAAACTAAAAGAATCCAAACATGAAAATCCTTTATCCAAACATGATGCAATCAAAGAGAAAGGTTCCTAGATAGGTCTACATTAATAATTCATAGCCCCAGATGAAGAAACACACAAACATGTGACCACGAATAGGATCACCATGAATAGAGCATGAGCCACAAAGAAAGGAAAACTTGAATAAATCAAATAGTACTGATTTGAATGAGTTCAAATATTAAAGATAAAAATTATAGAGAATCCTTAACAAGATTCCAAGACCGTGACCAAAATATTTCAAAGATAAATGACTACTACATCAATCTCTCAAACTGGAAAATAGGAATAAAATGAAACAAAATGTTTTTGGCTGATGCAAGATTACCAAGAGCCCAAGATGCTCTTCCATCAAACACCTGGGGTTAATAAAATTGATTCTCCTAAATCAAGAATGTTTTTCTATCCAAGTTGAATCACAACAATCCAACTTAAATTGAGAAACCCATGTAGAATCCTCAACCACTCTTTCCTTCCATTTCACCAAATATTCCATGTAGTCTTTACCTATTTTACTTCTATCAATTATTTTGTCTACAATCTTCTCAATTTATTTTGTGTGCTTCTTAGGATATTCGTTCTATGCATCTACCACTTCATCTAACTCACTATAATCATGCAAATCTAAAATCTTGAAGATAGCTGATATATCCATATTAAGTGATAACTCAACTTCAAATGCATCAAGCCAATGCCAAACCTCTTCAATATCTTATTGCAAGGTCCAAACTTCTTCATCCTAAATTTTTTGTCTGTTTTAATAGGAAACCTTCCTTTCTTCAAATGAACCATTAATTCATCACCAACTTCAAACGTTTTGTGTCTTCTAGACTTATCTACTATATCCTTATATTTTTTATTGTTCTTCTCCAAATTATGTTTCACTTCGTCATGCAATGTATTCATGAAATCTGTATATTCTTCTCCTTCCACACTAATTCTTTTCTCTTCTGAAGAAAGCATCATCAAATATGATATACCCACAGGACGTATGCTTGTAAAAATCTAAAAAGGTGTTTGACTTGTGCTCCTACTTACTGAATTATTGTATGCAAACTCTTCTTGTGCTAATACCAAGTCCCAATTTACATGTTTGTCTCCAACTAAGAATCTCAACAAATTTACCAAACTTCTATTCACAACCTTTTTTTGTCCATTTTCTTGTTGGTGAAAGGTAGAATTGAATTTCAAATATGTACCCAACTTCTTCCAAAGTCTTGTAAAAAAGTATCCAACAAATTTTTTATCCCGGTCACAGATAATACTCATAGGTAACCCATGTAATCTCACAGTTTCCTTAAGAAAAATGTCTACTACATGAACCACATGTAATGTATTTTTATAGGAGATAAAACATGTAACATTTTTAAAAATATTTCTACCACAAAAAATATAGAATCATTCCTCTTTGGTTCTTATGTAAGACAAGAAAAAAATCCATGATGGTGCCTTCCCAAGATCTATTAGGAATAGGTAATGGCATATATAATCCAATATTCTAACTTACTCCTTTTTGCAACTTGACAAATTTTACAACTCTTTACAAATTTCTAAACAAACCTATGCAACTGAGGGCAAAAGTATTTCTCCTTAAGAAAACTCAATCTCTTATCAATACCAAAGTTCCCTAATAATACACCACTATGTTTCTATTTTATAAATTTATCCCTCATCGAACCTCTAGGTATACACAACTAAACTCCCTTGAACAAAATCCCTTATTTAATAAAGTAATCATCCCACTTTCTCTATTGATTAGCGATGGATGTCTTACATTCTATGTAAGCCTCTACAAAATCAAGGTCAATTTCATACACATTCTTCAATTCATCAAAACTAGGAACCTCAACTCTCATCTTATTCAACAAAGATCTTCTTTTGCTCAATGCATCTGCAACTTTATTTTACAATCTTCTTCTATTCTTTAGCACAAGTGTAAATTTATGCAGGTACTCAACCAACTTCACATGTCTCTAATTCAATTTACTTTGACTTACCAAATATTACTGTTGGAATTAGGAGAGATAGGTACTAAGAGGGGAGGGGTAAATTAGTGCCTTCAAAAACTTTACTTGTAAACCTTTCAGATCTATGACTGTAAACAATGATAACCTTTGCAAAATAACTTGTATCTAATTGCATGCATCAATCATTCATTTAACTTATGAAAGTAAACAATATGAAATCAAATAGCAATCACATAACACAAGGATTTTGGTAATGCATAAACCCTTGTTAGAAGGTAAAAACTATGGTGGGGTTGACACCCACAAATTATTCACTACTACAGATAGAAAAGGTTTTCCTGTTAGGGCTACAAGTTTTGATCACTTCTGGTGATCTTACCCTATTAGGAGTAACATATTAGATAAGCTAGATCTACCTAGTTATAGGATTTTAACAACACTAATGAAGTGTGCACTCAATTAAGAGATTTACATAAGACTGTTAAGAGATTTTATCCAAAACTCTATTACAATTGTTAGAAAGAAATAGACAATTATCTGCTAAGTGACAACTCAATTGTCTAATATAGATCTATAAGTTCTGACAAAAATATCACCTTGACTGTGATGAATCTTTTCTCTGAATTTGCTTGGTAGCCTTTTTTGATTCTGCTTAATCTGATATCCTCTACAATCTGCTCTGTTAACTAATAGACTTGAAGTTAGGAAAATGCTTCAAATTCTCCTTGATACATATATCTATTCTTGCATCGGTTCTCACCAAAAATGATGTAAACAAAACATTTATATAGTGATCAGCTTTTGCCTCTTTAACAAAA
Organism: Chamaecyparis obtusa; assembly: GCA_027943335.1. Lineage (NCBI taxonomy): Eukaryota > Viridiplantae > Streptophyta > Pinopsida > Cupressales > Cupressaceae > Chamaecyparis > Chamaecyparis obtusa. Next base: position 99,108 of record BSBK01001743.1, read on the forward strand.
TTAGGATACACAACTTAACCATAACCCTAAGATCTACGGTGTACAAAAATGACCTAGATCAGACTATTACATAAGATATACATTGCATTTAATGAATATCATAACATTAAATATTCCTCGATCTTGGTAAAACATTTTTTGATCTATTGTAACTATTTGCATAGAAGAATGTGCCATTTCAGATTACTATGCCATTTTTTGTGATCCTCGATAAACATTGTATAAACTACTAGGTGTATACTATCTGTCGGTGTCAGTGTCTGCTGGTGCTTGGTAAACTGTCTGATGCTCGGTGTGTAAGCTTTATCGACTAGTCTTTCTTGCTTCTAGTTACCGATTTGCTCAATGTAAATGACTGACCGATATCTTTCATAACCTTTGATACTAATGACAACCTTGAATGCTCAATAGAGATAACAATCTCCCCTTTGGAATTAGTATCAAAACTCGAATGTATATAGACAAAATTTTCTATATAGACCTTATATCTCTGCCATATATATAAACTTATTAAAATTTCTAAAGTACTCCCCCTCGATGCATGCTCCTAGTAATATGTAGTATATGTAGCATCTATGTACTTATTTGGCATATGACATATACATTACTTTCCCCCTTTTTGATAGTAATGCCAAATACAAAAAAAAAAAAAATAGTATACTCACATCTTGTCAAAAATATGCTGGTGGGTTTGCTCGATTAACTCTAAGAGGTTTTCCCATTCGTCTTTCAAGTTGGTGAGAGCAATATGCTCAAGAATAACTTGTGCATGCATGTCAAATATGTTCTCCAACACCAAAATCTTGGGTGTTGCAACATGTTCTTCTTTGAGAATGTGTGCCTCAAAATTTTTTAGGTATGGCAAGAGTGCTTTCTCTAACTCAGTGATCGGATCTGTTATGTGCTCTTCTTGTTTCTTTAACTCTGCTATTAACCACCAGAGTTCCTAAACTCGGTGAATATTCTTTGAGAAAGCATTTGGCTCAGTTATAGCTATAGTTGTACTAACTTTGATTTTTTCTTCTAGTCCTTTTATCTTGTCACTAACTTCAATAGTGAAGGTGTCTACAGTACAAAGCTTTAGTAAAAACTGACAAATTAACTAGGTGATAGATTTGATCTCAGTTATGACCTCAAATAATTTAACCTTGTTTATTGCCACTTCTTGGCTTATTTTCTCTCCCAGTTTATTTTGTATTCTTGACTCTTCCCTTTCTTCAATCCATTTGTCCACATCAATATCTGGGGCATTGATCTTCTCTGTCAATATAGCAAGTTGATCTATGATGGGAGTATCTTCATCAATATTTACCTCAGGTACTAACTATTGTAAGATATCCCTCACATTTGTTGGAATTTATTTTCATTTTGTTTCTTGCTTCAACTTCTCTTGAGCTGCCTTTCTTTGACATAGTTCCCCATATTTACTTAATTCCTTAGGGCTCAGGGTTCTCGGGTCACACTCAGGAATAACTATCACTTCATCTAGGGTGACTGACCCTTTTCCTTTCTTTTTCTTCTTCTTCTTTGATACTAATGGTGATTTGTTTTCAGTAATGACAAGAGACTTGTCTCCAGTCCTCGGAGTATCCTTCCCGGTTGACACACTTTCTTCCTTCTTCTACTCATCGGTAGCTATTGTCTCGATTGATATAGTTGGAGCCTCGGGTGTGGTGTCTGATGGGATTGCCTTAGTTTCCTTTGTTTCTTCTATTTCCTTTGCCTTGATGGAAGGTGCCTCTGTTTGGTTAGGCTCATCTTTCTCTACAGGTTTCTCAGTATCTTGTTCCCCCATTATGTCTTTGTTTTGCTCGAGGTCTGAGCCGTTGGGTTGTTCCTGTGAAAGAATTTTTGCTACTACTGCAAGTATAGGAAGCTCACCCGGTAGTGATGCAAATGCATATTCTATGATTTTTTCTTCATCTTGAGTGTTTAGGGGTGCAATACTTACATCCTCATCATCCTTGTCATCAGGATCACCATTTGTGATGTCCTCAATAAGTACATCATCATTGGTTTTCTTCTTCATTTGAATCTCAACTTTATCCAGTGCATCCTATGAAATAATTATTTCCTCCTTTTTCTCGGTGATATCAATTACCTTGGTAACTGATATATCAGAATCCTTTGACTTCTGTACTGTGCCATCATCAATATAAATACCTTTACCTTTGGAATTTTGTCTCTTCTTAGACAGATTTAAGTATGCTTTTTGCTTAGCTTGTTCTTTTGCTTTAATGATTGCTCTCCATAGGGCATCTCCAGTCTCCTCTACATCTACCACATTCTCATCTAGTATCATCATGGCTCAGTTCTTTACAAAAAATCTCTATTGATGATTAGCCATGAGTTCATCAAGTTCTCCTAGGCTTAGATGTGCAGTAGCCCGAACTAGAGATCTTTCTCTCTTTCTTTTCTCAGTTTCAAGTGCATAGCCCCATTTTTTATTTATCTTGTCATCCAACTCCTTCGTTATTAAACAAGAAAATTCCAATGGTACTCTTTTGAATTTTATCATCATTTGGATGACTGCCTCTTTCATCTTGGTTTGATCCTCATTTGACATCTTGTCAAATCTGCCTATTTCATGATCAGTAAGATCTATGTTCTCAATTATTTCTTCAATGACTTCATCTATTAATTTTACCTTATTGCTGACCACCTCGAATTGGTTTTTTTCATTTTCAGTTTCAGTATCCTCAAGGTCTTCTCTACTTCTTATTAGTCTTCTCCTTTTCTTTAGTGCTTCAGCTGCAACCTTGGATCCTTTCTTCGCATAAGTCTAAGTTGGTGTAGCTTCTTTGCATTTTAGTACCTTTTCTGCTTCTTTGTTCTTAGGTGGTGAAGTTGTAGTTGATGATCTTGTCCTCATACCTTCTTGTACTGGTAACTACTTCTTCATAGGAACTTCAGGTGGAGGAACCGGTGTGGGATCTTTTTCTTCATCAGACTTGGTTTCCTCACTATCATATGGCTTGTCAGATAACATTATCTAACCTTTAGTTTCCTATTCAATCAGTGTCTCCTCAGGTGTTTCAGATACATCTCCATATCTAGCAGTAAGATCTTTCCTCATCTTCTTTGCCTTTCTACACATTTTGTTGATATCAATGCCTGTAGTGATTCTAGATTTGGCCTCTTCATATGTTCCAAACCTAGTGGCAATGGGATCTTTTGGTAATGCAAGAAGTGCATTAATAGATTTCAATGTGAAATCTTGGTTCATTTCATAACCCATCGGTGCCAGCCATTTTACTCTAGGTTCAACTTCTTTTATCATTGAATGATCTGTGTCAACTACAAAACAAATTTCCATCTCAAAATTTTCAACTAATTCCCTTGGAATTCTACTCCTTTGATGAATTTTGGTTTGAAATTCTTTGAATTATGCATCAAATACTATATTTAGATTATTTCCTAACTTATTTATCATCTTGGTAATCTGTGCAGTTATAGGTTTATCTGTAGTCTAGTTCACTTTACTGATGCTAGGTACAAACTTTTGTATGAAGAGAAATATACACACAAGTAGTGAACCAAACTTACATGTGTTTGACTTCTTTGACCTTATTATCTTCATATTTTCCTGTAGTTGATGTAACAGTACCTCAGCAAGATCAACCTAGTGACCTTTCTCCATAATTTTATAAGCCATGTCTACTACGCTGCAGGGTATGCTATTGAGTCTCCTTGATTGAAATATCTTATACCCAATTACATGTGCTATGAACTTAACTACTGGGTCTTTGATTGCTAAAATATTCAGTGCCCAACCATCCCATTGTGCTCCAGTGTTCTTTTCAACATTTGGTCATGATGAACTTCAGAAGGCTTTTTCCTTGTCGGTTGTAGGGAGCCCAATAACCCTACTTATCATTTTCTTAGTGACCTTTATCAGTTTATCCAGCTAGAATTTTCCATCGTGATACCTACTCAATATAATTCTGATCCAATCAGTCTTAAATGATTATGGATGGTAAGTGATACATGATAACCTTGATTCTATAATATTCTTGTATTCTGGTTTTAATTTTCCATCCGTACCACAAAGTAGTTGAAATGCATCAATAGTTTCAAAGTCTCCCACTTCTCCAATTTTGCAATGAATATACGCTCTTACGTCTTCTTTCAATAAAACCCTATCTAGTATGCTTGAGAAAGTGCCCATTAAATTTGTTTGTGCTACGACCTTAGGATGTGGCTTGAACTTAGGTTCATTGAAATTTGCCCTCACAATTAGATTAACTTCTTCCTCAACACTTTGTGATTTTCTAGCAGACGATGTAGATGCCATCAATTGATTTAGGGTTTCAGCTAGCAGTAGGTAAATGAAGTGTTCAGTAGAAAATAAACTTACTTGGAATCATCGAAGAGTGTTGTTGGTTCGATCTACATTAGCCTTGAATCCTTCTGAAATTATTTTATCTCGAACTCTTCTCTATGAAATCTTCGCTCTTCGAAATCGCAATGTAAAAATGAACTCCATTTCTCATATATTTATAGAATTTTTTATATTACAACTCAAAATTTCATGTAATAAATGCTTGACCTACTTTCAGTATGAAATAGTTGTCAGCTCGGTGACAACTAGAAATTTTATTCGCTCGGCTAACATAGGATTTCTTCATCAGTTTGCACTATTGTCTGGTTAACCTTGTATAGTGATTACCGACAGGTAACCAACTCTCGATCTCTCATTTACCGACTATATAACATTGTTAGCTCATAACACATAAACCATAATGCATCTTTATTCATGCATATTTGGTATTTGTATATCACATATAAGGAACTGTATGTAAAATGTGATCATTTTGAAATGTTAGTTCCATACATACCTATATCACCTTAAGTGGAGGTACTGATGTCACCCAATCCAATGGATGAGGTTTCACCAACAACATTACTTGACTCAGCATTCTCATTAGATGCTTTTCTCCACATTGTGTTCCTTATCTTCATGATATCTTCAATAGTGTGTCCACTCTCAAATACATGATTTTTATCTGGTGATCAGTCTTTGCAGTCCTTGCTTAAATGACCGACCCTATGACAGAGCCTACATGCCATTCTAGTGCTTGTTTAGCTTCTTGATTGTCCAATCTAACTCTTTCTGTAACAATTTTCTATAATGTGTCCATATCTACCACAAGCAGTACAGTTAGACCAAGTGTTATAATCCCAAACATAAGAATTACCTTGTTTCTTTGGTTGATAAGGATTTTGTTGTGTTTTCTGCTTAGGAGTCCATACTTGCTTCATCTTAGCCTTACACTTTTGTGCAGTGTGTCCATGTTTATTACAAGTATAGCATAATTTCTCCATAGTGGTATTGTTAGCAATATCATTCTTTTTAGCTCTACACTCATAAGCTGGATGTCCAAACTTACCATAGTAATAACAATATCCATTAAAATTAGGAGTGACAGGAGGTTTACCTTGTGCTTTTCTTCTACACACATTAGATGTATATCCTAGTTTTCCATAGTGATAACATGCCAACACTTTAGGTTTTTGATTTTGATTGTTGTTAACTTGTGTAGCCTATATCAGCTTTACTCCCAAATCTTCTTTGATTAGTCAGAAAGTCATCAATCTTCTTTGAACTATCCTCAGCCAATTTCATCATCTCATTGTGTTGCTTTTGATTTTTCACTTCATTCCTCAGCTTCTCATTCTCCTCTCTGAGTCTTGCAACATCTTCTAGTCTTCTTGACAATTCTCCATTGACCCAATTTACTTCTTGATTCACAGTCATCATTTGATTAGATACTTAGAAGTGATGATCAGTGAGTCTCTGTATTTTATTCTCTTTAGCTTGAAGTTTTTTAGTAATCTATCTGTGGTCATCAATAGCCAGATTCCTTTCTTGCTTGGCTTGTCTAGCATTGTTCATTGTTTCTACCATTCTCACCATCTGAGATTCTTGACTAATTTGTAGTGCTTTCACTTGATTAGTTTAATGTTGATTCTTTTCAAACAAATCAATGATTATATTTTCAGATCTATCAGAGATGCTTCCAGAACTAGATCCAATATGCTTGAACATTTCATGAATGGATTCTTCATGGTAACTGATCTCATTTTGTAGAATAGCTAGGTTCTTCCTTTCAACCAGTAATTTCTTCAGTCCTTCCTTCACTTGCTTATACTATTCAACAAACATCTGCATTTGTATCTTCTAATTCTCAATAGCCTTATCAAGCTTATATCTCTCCATGACTTAGATCTTTACCCTTTAGTGGTTAAAATGTTCAACAAGAGAACTGTGCTCTGATAGAAATTGTTGGAATTAGGAGAGATAGGTATTGAGAGGGGAGGGGTGAATTAGTGCCTTCAAAAACTTTTCTTGTAAACCTTTTAAATCTATGACTGTAAACAGTGATAAACTTTGCAAAATAACTTGTATCTAATTGCATGCATCAATCATTCATTTAACTTATGAAAGTAAACAATATGAAATCAAACAGCAATCACATAACACAAGTATTTTGGTAATGCAAAAAACCTTGTTAGAAGGTAAAAACTACGGTGGGGATGACACCCACAAATTCTTCACTACTGCAGATAGAAAAGGTTTTCTTGTTAGGGCTACAAGTTTTCATCACTTCTGGTGATCTTACCCTATTAGGAGTAACAATACTAATGAAGTGTGCCCTTAGTTAAGAGATTTACATAAGACTATTAACTCTACTTTGTTAAGAGATTTTATCCAAAACTCTATTACAATTGTTAGAAATCACTAGGAAATTATCTACTAAGTGACAACTCAATTGTCTAATACAGATCTATAGGTTTTGACAAAAATATCACCTTGACTGTGATGAATCTCTGCTCTGAATATACTCGGTAGCCCTTTCTAATTCTTCTTATTCTGATATCCTCTACAATCTTCTGTGTTAACTGATAGACTTGAAGTTAGGAAAATGCTTCAAGTTCTCCTTGATACATATATTTGTTCTCACATAAGTTCTCACCAAAAATGATGTAAACAAAACATTTATATAGCTTGCTACTTTATCAAAATTAGGTTACACAACTTAACCATAACCCTAAGATCTACAGTGTACAAAAATGACCTAGATCAGACTATTAAATAAGATATACATTACATTTAATGAATGTCATAACATTAAATATTCCTCGATCTTGATAAAATGGTTTTTGATCTGTTGTAACCATTTACATAGAAGAATGTGCCATTTAAAATTACTATGCCATTTTTTGTGATCCTTGGTAAACATTGTATAATCTACTTGGTGTTTTCTGGTTCTTGGTAAACTGTCTGATGCTCGGTGTGTAAGCTTTACCGACTAGTCTATCTTGCTTCTAGTTATTGATTTTCTCAATGTAAATGACTGACCAATATCTTTCATAACCTTTGATACTAATGACAACCTTGAATTCTCAATAGAGATAACATATTACAATGCTTTATGATTAGTATATAGTAAAAATTTCTTAGGTAACAAATAGTGTCTCCACTTATTCAAAGATTGAATAATAGCATAGAACTCTTGATCATAAACATAATATTTCCTCTTATCATCATTTAAATTTTTACTAAAGAAAGTGACTGGTCTACCTTCTTGAATCAACATAGCTCCAATTCCACTACCACTTGCATCAAAATCAACTTGGAATACCTTAGAGAAATCAACCAAATCTAGAACTGGTAATTCTATTACCTTTTTCTTCAATGTCTCAAAACTTTTGATAGCTCCATGTGTCCACTTGAAATCCTTTTTGTCTCCTCTCATTGTCTTAGTCATAGCATTACAAATAGAACTAAAATTCCTAATGATCTTTTAGTAGAAACTAGCCAAACCATGAAAATATCTTCCTCTCCAACACTCTTAGGTATAGGCCACTCCAATATTTCTTCAACCTTTTCAAGATCCATTTTCAAACTATGAGTTGAGATCACAAATCCCAAATAAACTATCTCATCTTTCATGAAAAAACATTTCTTCAAGTTTATCAGTAACCTCTCCTCTTTCAATCTATGTAATACCCATCTCAAATGCAACAAATGCTCTTCCAGGTATTCTTACTAAATATCACAAGGTCATCCAAATACAATTACAAATTTTCCTAGTAATTTATTCAATACTTCATTCATTAGCCTCATAAAAACACAAGGTGCATTATTTAAACTAAAAGGCATAACCAAAATCTCATACAAACCTTATCTTGTCTTTAAAGAAGTCTTCCATTCATTTCCTTCTCTAATTCTGATTAGGTGATAACCAATCTTCAAATCAATCTTGGTAAAGTATATTTCTCCACTCAAATAATCCATAATGTGATCCATCCTAGGCAATGTAAACCAATACTTCACTATGATCTTATTTATAGACCAGGAATCACTACACATTCTCCATTGACCACTTTTATTAGGTGCTAATATATCTTGAACCACACATGGACTCAAGCTTTCTTTGATCAAACCTCTCTGCAATAATTATTGACCTTGTTTATTCATTTCCTCATTTTCTACTAGTGTTAATCGGTGAGGCACTTTGTTAGGAAAACTAACACTAGGAATCACATCCATATAATGACTAATACTTTTAACCAGTGGTAAACCATATAGTACATTATTAGAAATAATCTCTTGATACTCTGTCAGCAACCTCTTGACTTCAATAGGTGTTTTTCCCTCTGATTTATGAATATGATTATTTAGAACTAAAGCATAACAAACATCATTCTTTTTCAAATATCTTATGAATTGTCTCCCTTAAATCAAACAAAATCTAACAGAAGTACAATTCTCACCCTTAGATGCTTCAATTAAAGGTAGCAAAAATTTCTTCATTCCAGTAGCCATAATATTATATCCATTCAACCTTCCATCATGTAAAGTTTGTCTATCGTATTTCCATGGTCTATCTAACAAGATGTGACAACAATCCATAGGCATAATATTACAAAGAAATTCATCGTGATAATTCAAAAATTTAAGTTTCACATGATATTTGTCACTTACAAAATTTTTTTGCTCATTATTGATGCATGAGACCTAATAAGGTTTGGGGTGCTTCATCCTTTGTAACTTCCTCTAATGTGAAATTCTCTGAACTTCTACTATCAATAATAACTTTGTAACATTTTCCTACAACCTTACATCTAGTTTTGAACAAGCCTTTCCTCGAAGGATCTTCATCGGTACCTTTGTTAGATAATGCTCTTCTAATCATCATATTTTCCCCATCCTCGGGTTTGTTTGTTGGATCTGGTGAATCTTCCTTGACAAGTTCATTTTTTCTATTGCTACTAGTCTTCTTATTTCCATTGGCGCATTCAAATTCCCTATGTGTTTCTTCACCACACTTGAAACAAGTGTGTTTGAACCAATTCTTATCTTCTGTCATTTGATCATTACCTCTAGGATAAGTACCTCTTGAATAACTTCCTCTACCTCTGTATGAACTTTCTCCTTTCCATTTTGATTTTCCTTTATCCTGATCTAATCTTCTATTTTCTCCATAGGATTTGCCTCTGCCTCAAGGAAATCTTCCACCTCTACCTCTCTTCCTTTATTCGTGCCTCTTGTTCAATTTCTCTTTTTCCTTCAATGTTTTTCATTTTGACCAAAATGATTTCATCTTGGATAGATGTCCTTAAACCATTTAGGTACCAATAAATTCTTTCAAATTCATCATCCACATGTCTAGATCTAATATCTAACCTATAAAATTCCTCAGTATATTCCTTCATAGAACTATCCTTTTGTTTCAAATTTTGCATTCTCCTTAATAGGCTAACCTAATAATCACCAGGTGGACATTTACCTTTCAACTTATAATCATCTTTTCCCATACCATAATTTTATCCTTGCCTCTCCTTTGTTGATCAGTCTACAAATTCTTCCACCACAAGGATGTGTATCCCTTCAAATTGGTACTTGAAATCTTCACCTTTTTGTATGCTGGTATGTTTTCATAACCAAACTACTTCTACATCTTAGAGATCGAGTCCATCAACTAATCTAAATCTAATTTTCCACTATACTCAGGAGTAGTAAAATGAGGTTTGGAATTAATTCTTTTCAAAGATCTCAAGAATATTTCTTCTCCTTGTTCTAGAGTAGGTGTTTCCACTTCTTTGTATTATTTCCCTTCTCTAGCCTCATCTTCACTATCATCATCAATAGGTCTTCCTCGTCTTTGGGTAGTCTCAACAACTTCAAGTCTTTTACAAATTTGTCTTAATATATCCATCATTTCATGATCTACATCTCTCCTTCCACGAACCATTTTTGAAACCCTCTACAATTGTAAGTTAGATCTCAACCTACCACCCTACAACCAAAAAAAATAGGGATGGCAAAAGAGGAACCTGATTTGATACCATCTAATGCAGTACCAAAGTGGAGAACCCCAAGATGGGATGTCCAACCTCATACCTCATAGATAAACATATGTGGAAGCAATAACATGAGAGAGAGAGAGAGAGAGAGAGAGAGAGAGAGAGCGAGAGCAAGAGCATGATCCTTCATTTGTTCAAATAGATACATCATACATGTCAGGTTGTAAGGCCTTTCTAGTTTATTCCATATTCCATATACAAAATGAATTCAAATATGAAAGCCTAATGCTTCATGATCATCTAGACCATCACCCACTCCATGGTCCCCCTCTACAAAATTACATCAACATGAGTACATATACCCAACTGCACAACTAGGGTCGGCCAAGAATTACATGTCTACAAAAAAATATGAGTCACCCCCAAAATAGATCAAACAATCTCCAAGAAGAACAAAAGAAGGTGCGAACCTGAATTTAAGTCCACACATGCTCCAACAATCATGCACCACAATTGCACTCATTAAGAATTAATGAGAAATGATCTCACACACAATCTCCAAGGTTACCCCAAGTAGAAAGGAACATGCTACCTGAAGATACCAAAATTATCCAGACATGAAGCTCCTTGATCCAAACATGATGCAATCAAAGGGAAAGTTTCCCATATATCTCTACATTAAGAATTCATAACCACAACTAAAGAAATGTACAAAAATTCAACCACAAAAAGGATCACCATGAATAGAGAATGAGCCACAAAGAAAGGGAAACTTTAATAACTAAAATATTACTAATCTAAATGAGGTGCGATCTAAAAGATAGACATTACAAAGACTACTTAACAGGATTCCAAGATCACAACCAAAATATCTCAAAGATAAATGACCGCTGCTTCACTCTCTCAAACTAGAAAATAGGAATAGAATAAAAGTAAATGTTGTTGGATGATGTATTATTTCCAAGATACTAAGATTCTCTTGCATTAGAGAGAGAGAGAGAGAGAGAGAGAGAGAGAGAGAGAGAGAGAGAGAGAGAGAGAGAGAGAGAGAGAGAGAGAGAGAGAGAGAGAGAGCATGATCCTTCATTTATTCAAATAGATACATCATACATGTCAGATTGTAAGGCCTTTCTTGTTTATTCCATAAACAAAATGAATTCAAATATGAAAGCCTAATGCTTCATGATCATCTAGACCATCACCCACTCCATTGTCTCCCTCTATAGAATTACATCAACATGAGTACATATATCTAGTTGCACAACTGGGGTCGGCCAAGAATTACATGTCTACAAAAAAATATGAGTCACCCCAAAAATAAATCAAACAATCTCCAAGAAGAACAAAAGAAGGTGTGAACCCAAATTTAAGTCCACACATGTTCCAATAATCATGCACCACAATCACACTCATTAAGAATTAATGAGAAATGATCTCACACATAATTTCAAAGGTTACCCCAAGTAGAAAGGAACATGCTACCTAAAGAAACCAAAATTATCCAAACATGAAGCTCCTTAATCCAAACATGACGCAATCAAAGGGAAAGGTTCCCAGATATCTCTACATTAAGAATTCATAACCACAACCGAAGAAAAGTATAAAAATTAAACTACAAAAAGGATCACCATGAATAGAGAATGAGCCACAAAGAAAGGGAAACTTTAATAACAAAAATATTACTAATCTAAATGAGGTGCAATCTAAAAGATAAACATTACAAAGATTACTTAACAAGATTCCAAGATCGCAACCAAAATATCTCAAAGATAAATGACCATTGCTTCACTCTCTTGAACAGGAGAATAGGAATAGAATTAAATTAAATGTTGTTGGATGATGTATTATTTCCATGATACTAAGATTCTCTTGCATTAGAGAGAGAGAGAGAGAGAGAGAGAGAGAGAGAGAGAGAGAGAGAGAGAGAGAGAGAGAGAGAGAGAGAGAGAGAGAGGGAGAGAGAGAGAGAGAGATAGAGAGAGAGAGCATGATCCTTCATTTATTCAAATAGATACATCATACTTGCCAAGCTATAAGGCCTTTTTGGTTTATACCATACATAAAAATAAATTCAAATATGAAAGCCTAATGCTTCATGATCATCTAGACTATCACCCAGTCCATGGTCCCCCTCTACAGAATTACATCAACATGAGTACATATATCTAACCGCACAGCTAGGGTCGGCCAAGAATTACATGTCTACAAACAAATATGAGTAACCCCCAAAATAGATCAAACAATATCCAAGAAGAACAAAAGAAGGTGTGAACCTAGATTTAAGTCCACACATGTTCCAACAATCACACACCACAATCGCACACATTAAGAATTAATGAGAAATGATCACACACACAATCTCCAATGTTAGCCCAGGTAGAAAGGGACATGCTACCTGAAGAAACCAAAATTATCCAAACATGAAGCTCCTTGATCTGAACATGATGCAATCAAAGGGAAAGGTTCCTAGATATCTCTACATTAAGAATTCATAACCATAGCCAAAGAAATGCACAAAAATTCAACCACAAACAAGATCACCATGAATAGAGAATGAGCCACAAAGAAAGGGAAAATTGAATAACTAAAATATTACTAATCCAAATGATGTTTGATCTCTAAGACAAACATTAAAAAGACTACTTAACAGGATTCCAAGATCGCAACCAAAATATCTCAAAGATAAATGACCACTACTTCAGTCTCTCAAACTAGAAAATAGGAATAGAATGAAACTAAATGTTATTGGATGATGTATTATTTGCAAGAACCCAAGATGCTCTTGCATTAGAGAGAGAGAGAGAGAGAGAGAGAGAGAGAGAGGAGAGAGAGAGAGAGAGAGAGAGAGAGAGAGAGAGAGAGAGAGAGAGAGAGGAGAGAGAGAGAGAGAGAGAGAGAGAGAGAGAGAGATGGTATTGAGCTCAATAAGGATAATTAGCGCTTAGAATAGATAAAGACATTGATGAGAGAAGCAAGATGAGAGAGAGAGAGGAAATGAGAATATTCATGAACATGTATATAGACATATATACATATTGATGAACTACAACTAATTGAATATATGAATAAACTGAAGAAACAGTGATTAGAGATCACCGATCTATTGAAATGATATGTAAGATGATTAAATTAGTTAATATGCTATCATTGATGTCAACTAGTCTTGATTGTACTTGTCATATTAGTTACAAACATCTTAACATCTGTTGAAGGAAGAAAAGATGAAGAACTGAGATATCTACATGATGAAAAGATGGATATGACAGATAAGGATAAGAAAAACATTGGGTAATTTATTGACAAGTCTATGGCTTTATATTGTTGACTTGAGCATGTTACATTAGTCTACTATGAAGAAAAGATTTGAAATTGAACATGTTAATGCGGTCGGTAATTGAAGATTTTTGTATACATCGAGCTAGTGTAATGTATACTGACTAACAGTGTTAACCGAGCTAGTTCAACTAGTTATCATCGACACATTTCTATATCAACTGAGTATGGATGAAAAAATTAAATGCTAAGAACAGTTGACTGAATTTGATGAGCTAGAAATTGTTATGATTTCAAGATTAAGGATGAAGTTTGTTATGAGATCCATAGCTGACAAAATTCAGAGAATATCTAAAGGATGAGATTGAAACATGTTAATGACACATCTACCAAGGAAGGTTTAAGAGGCAAAATGGATGAAGTAGATTAAGAGGAAAAATCTAATGGCTGATATGAATATGGTTTACTTGTCTATATAAGAGATATGAGTTTCATTATTGAAACATGCTGGAAAGAAGAAGACTGCAAATATTTCATGTGAAGACTTTATTCATGCATGCCTGATCAGACTAGTTATTGAAAGAAATGAGCTGTAGAGTTTACCGAGCGTCAAAGAACCATTTACTGAGTGAAAGTAAGTTGAAGAATATTGAGGAAGTGAACTGATTAATGATTAGAGGATTTTTGTATGGGCTTAGCATAGATCTGAATATTTTCAATTGAGTTGTATTTGAATCAAATCAATACTGTATCAGTTTAACCATTGATTCAGAAAATATCTTAACTGAGTGGACTTAACAGTCTTATATTCTTCCCTATGTCATTCAAGGAATGTACATTGTTATCTTGTTGACCCCATAGTGAATGCTAGTTAAAATTTAACTTTTAGTGATAAATCCTCTAACTAGGTGACACCTAACAGTGTGTATTGTAACCTTTAACAAGGTTAGCTCTTCACCGAGCTCACTTCAGAAGAGTGAATTATTTTGGGTTACCGGTCCCAGATGGTTTTTCCCTTAATAGGGTTTCTACCTTAAATCATTGTGTTATGTGTTATTTGTGATGATTGTTTTGTTATCATACTTTACATGCTTCATAGTTGATCTGGTCGATAATCACATTTGGATAATTATTGGTAATTGGTATACTGGATAAACGGATTGATATTTTATGTTACCGAGCTGCATAATTTGTTGGAATTATTTTATAAGATACATCTTTGTATTTGGGATTGTAGGATAACTGATCTAACTAATTCACCCCCCTCTCAGTTATTCTAACACATATATCAATATAAACATATGTATACAAAATTATATATATATATATATATATATATATATATATATATATATATATATATATATATATATATATATATATATATATATATATATATATATATATATAGACACAAAGACACATATCATAAATGTAAACCTCTAAATATGTTTAGTGCATTACACATTTACAAGAAATTTTTTTTTATGTCTTCATTACCCGTCTGGCTTATGTAAAATTTGAAGTTGTACTTTTTGTTTTTCAAATCCTGAGCGGGTTACTTTGTATATCAAAACTCATATGGGTTTTTTTCTTGGTAAAATGGATGGAAAATGACCCTAAGTCTTGAAAGCCTATTTTCCATCCACTTTTGTCATTTTACATGTTTTTTCAACTTCTAACATGATTTCTCGACTTCATCATCATCAGATTTACAAATGATCAAGTGGTTATCTCTAAAATTACTCCCATACTCTCATGCGTCTTCTCAACTTTTTGACCATATATTTTTTTTCAATCTTTGGACAACATTAGTATAGTAAACTTTAGTTTTCTTTTCCAAAGCCTTGGTAGTTCTAACAAAAATATGTATACTATTTGCATAATAACTTTTGATCTACCTGACCAAAGTCAAAAAAAATTACATATTACTATTCTACACTAGATTATATACACTTTTAAAAAATCAAGTTTGCATTTTTTATTATTTTTATGCATGTTATGTCCAACACATGAATGGATACTAGATTTTCAGAATACGGTCACTTCAAAAAATCATTAAAAAAAATACTCAACAAAAAATTATAAAAAAATACACAACTTCTATATATCACTCTTACCTATCATCCTACAAATGGTTTTTGTAAAATAATAAATCTAACTACTTATTTTGTGAAGAGCACAATAAAAAATCTATGTTATATTTTTCTAAACTAATCAAGAAATTTTTTTCATTCATGATAGGTTTGATCATCTTAATCTTATCCATTTTTTGAAAGACTTTAGTAGTTTAGAAACTAGATTCAGATTGCTACAATTATTATTCTTTGTACAACTCCTAGTTTTGAGTGCATGACGCTCAAATTTCTCTATGAAGTTACCAGATTTTAGGGAAAAAAAAGAAGAAGAAAAGTGGTGACTTATACCCCCCTTTTTGCACACCATCATGGTACACTTACCTATATATATAAAGAACCCATAAGGAGTAGAAAATCTACATTCATAAAAGATGTATATGGACCCAAGGCTAGAGCATTTGACTCAAGAGCCCTATAGTTGGATCCCCAATTGTATACATTGCATGACCAACATTAGGCTAAGAGAAAGCCAACCACAAAATGAAAGAGTGATCACAAAATTAAGTTGAGATATATTCAAAGTAGACAACAACATCACAAGGATGTGGTCAAGAGAAAAAATTTAAAAATGTAGTAAGGTGAGTGATCAAGAGACATCCTTGGAGTGCTAAAAAGATTCTATAATCCATAAAATCTATGGAACTTTCATATAATCTATATATATAATGATCAATTTTATATTAGGGTTTTCCTTGTCGAAATATGCACCTTTAGGATAAATTTTATTGAGAATCCTTATAATAAATTGTCACTACTAAGACATCATAGGTTTGTTGGTAAATTTTAAGATTCTAAGTGATGCATGATTCTAATACATGATGATAGATGTGGATGGATTATTTGGTATTTTGGAAGTGGTTCTTTTAATTTAATAAACATAAAATGATGGATGCTCATCTCTATAATTTAGATGTGATTGTATTTTGAACCAAAACTTACATTCCTTGCATGATGGATAAATGACCATTTTGCAAGATATGGAATGTTATAGGTAGTCCGATATTTTATAATTGATTAGATTTGAATACATAACATTTTATAGAGGAATTAGTGAGGAATGAAGGATAAGTGTGGAGGAAGAGGAGGTGAGAATTTGAGTTTGGGTCATGTGGGAAAAAAAAATCCACTAGATGGAGGTGTTAGAAAGTGATGTTTTGAGAGCTCTATGGATCACTTAAGGGTTCTCATTTATGGAAATACTTATGTTGTTGTAAGCACATGAAGTGAGAACATACCTATTGGAGACTCAGTCATGAAAATGACTAAGTACATAATCATAATAACAGTACTTTGTAATATAGCTTTGGTTAGCGAAGATGGTATATGATGTATTATGGCTTGTGAAGTAACAGGAAGATAGTTTGGGATATCCAAGACCTTCAGTTATGGTCGCACATTTTTTGGTGTTGATATCAGTAAGATACAATGTTGTGAAGGTATGTGAAGAAAGAGAATCAGGGAAGAAGGGTATATGAACAATCATTATGATTGAGGGAAGATCAGATGGAATGGTAATGTGCTAAGTCAGATGAAAGTTGTATATTATCAACACTTTGGTAATACAAGATTGTTGACTCTACATTTATCATTTGTATGAGTAATTGTTTTGTTTTTTATTGTATTTGAGAGTTGACTAGATGGAAGAATTGATATAAGTATAGAGTGTTTTGTGAAAGTGATTAGTTTGAAATTATGTGATAGAAATGGATGTGAATTTGGGATGTCAGTAAAGACAAATAGCAGATGTGAGATTTGAGTTTGACAAAGCTATAACTGGAACTATCAAAGCATAGAAGATGCTTGTATTGTTCACTACTTGAAGAATACTTTTGTGATAGAGTTTTGATTGTAAGAGCTTTAAGCTCACCACACCTTTAACAGGGTTTTTGTATACCCCTAACAGGGTTATGTATTCCTCTAATAAGGAAATGTACAATGTAATACTCAGCTCCTAACAGGGCTAGATCTCCTAACAAGGATTCAATATTTTAGTGCATATTTGTGGGTACCATTCCCACCAGGGTTTTCCCTTGGCTAGGGTTTCCTTGAAAACAAATAATGGTGCTATGAGTTATGAGCTATGTGTTATGTGTTTATGTTCTTTTTATTTCAGCATTGATATGGTTTATTTGCAATTGGTTGAAGTTTAATTTAAAGTGATGTAATATTGATTCATCCCCCCTCTTAGTATTACTTAATCCTAACAGTTGGTATCAAAGCTATTGGCCCTTGTAGAGAAAGTCTAACAGCTTAAGGGAGATTAGAATGGATTCAAAAAGTTTGCAAGAGAAATTTGAAGCAACACTTGATGACCTAGACAAAGAAAAGGCTGAGAATGGTGAATTGAAATTGAAATTAAGAAGAGTCGGAGAAGGTTTCATCAAGAAACTAAAGGAAAAGCTTGAAATTTCAAAAACTTAGAGACAAGACCTTTTGGATAAGATCAAAGAGAATTCAGAAAATGATACATCAGACCAAGTAAAGAAGCTGGAGAAAGAAAAGGAACAAATCAATCTTCTGATGATTAAAGAAATTCAACATGAAAAGGATGAAAGATACAAAGCTGAAGAGATGCTAAAAGAAGATAATGTGCAGATAGAACAAATGAAGATTGAACTTGACCACTACAAGGATAAATGTTAGGAATTGGAAAAGTACAATCAGATCATAAAAGGTGAACTCACTCAATCCAAATTGCATATTAAGAAGCTACACATGAGCAATGATAAAATTAAAGAACAAAGAAAGAGATAGAAACCCAAAGGAGATATGAATGGAATTGAATTCAATGAAGGAGAATGTTCTAAGACTAATTATGAATCACATGAAGCAAAGACTTGAGATAAATCCACTTTTGAAGAGCCTAAAGATCATATCAGACCTTTTAGAGGTAGATGCTTTGGATGCAAAAAAGTTGGACACATGAAAATAGATTGCAGAAGTAAAGGTACTTTCAAACCCTTTACCAGTTATTGATACAATTGTTATGCATATGGACATAAGAAAGAAAAATCTAGGAAACTTGATCAATCTAGGAACAAACAAGATTACATCAGAGAAGAGTCAGCAGCCAAGATCACATGCTACAAATGCAATAACTTTTGGCATACTACAAGGTATTGTAAGATGAAGGTTAATCAAAATAGAAGACCACCTACATGTTTCAAATGCAATAAATTAGGACATATAGCCAAGTTTTGTAGGTATAATGGAACAAACAATAGAAGAGGACCACCACCTGTGGTTATAAATAAGAACATTGGTGAAAGTGGTAAAAGTTTTAATGAGTACATAAATGCGTTTAAGAATCATTTCAAGAAATCAAGGAATGAACATGATGAGAAGATATGGAAGGTAAACTATTTCAACAAGGTATTGGTTCAGGGAGAGACAATAGATGCTACTATGTCTTCGCATGATGATTACATTGCTACATCGACCTAGAAGGTCGCATGGCCTTAGGGGGAGCATTGGATGAAGACAATAGAAATTATCCAGCCCCTGATTATGAAGAATAAGCTCATGTGAGCTTAGATATGGTGTGTACAGACACCTTGAATCATATCATTTCAGCACCATTTGATTAGCAACGACCAAGGAGAACAGAGTTGAGAAGCACTACAACCATCTAGAAGATACATCACATGATTGTTTGAAGCAAAGTTCTAGATTTTAGCGTATTAAAGGTATTTAGATTTTACACTCTTCAAGAAGATATGGATGCACCTAGGATATTTGATGTTGTTGATAGACCAAGGTACAATTTTAAGAAGCACCTTTTTAAGTCTTGTGAGGATGATCTAGAAGGAGAATTTTTGCAAACCCCTTACGACGTGTTACGCGTTGAAGACATTAGGGCTTATATTCACTGCAAGTATGAGACCATTGGAGATATATATATCTATAGAGAGATAGATGAAATGATAGAGTCTGATGGAAATATGAAAGAGGAGTTCAAACACTTGGAAGACCAATCTATTATCAAGATAACCCTCCTAAATGAGTTCCATGAAATGGAATGGTTCAAGATCATTCTAAGAAGAATCCATGATCAGTTCATTTGGATTGGAGAGTAGCCTATTAAGATATGTAGCCAACTAATTCATGAGATAACTAGATTGGATAATACTAGAGCCCTACTAGTAGCAGAGAAAAACATTAGGAAACAAGTAGAAAATATAACACATTCTAAGTGGGATAAGAGAGCGATGATAGTGAATGACATCTTTCAGCAAGATGTGAGATTGGTAGCAATTCTACTAGGTTACAAGGTGTTCTACAAAAACAGACCTAATTATGTGTCAGTAAGAGTAATAATGATGGCATACATAATGGTGAAGGAAAACACAAAATATAACCTTTGAGAGATCCTAGCACATCAGTTCTTGGAAAATGTAAATATTATCAAGAAAAATAAGTTGAAGGCATTTAGGTTTGGATCACTTTTGGTTCACATGTACATCCACATTGTACACAATTTTCCTAGAATGCATCCTATAGCATGTAAGGATAGTGTACCTACTCAAATACTAATCTTAGAAAGCTACCAAAGGAAAGATACAAATTGGGTAGATGGTGAACTGTTTGTAATGACTAAAATTCTTCAAAGGGAAATGAAGGAGAGGTATAGGATACTTGAGGAAATAGTTGAGAAATACAAAGACATAATATGTTTCATGGTTGAAACTGACTGTGTATGCTTTGAGGTAGTTTAACCTACAAAGAAATGGTGTAACCCTATGGGGTATGATGTCAGTTCTAAGTTACTAACAATGGAAGTTGAACATGTACTAGCAGCTAAGATAGATACATCTGAAGAGAGATGTGGAGCTTACCGGGAGAAGTCAACAAAAGTTAGAGAAGAATAGAAAAAGGGAACAAGGAAGAGAAGGATAGTGAAAATAGTTGATGACATTACTGCGAAGGTAGGAATTACAACGGAGCAACTGAGAGAAGTAAGGACAAATATGATAGAAGGATCCTCTAGCTTGGAAATTGAGACACCTCCTCCTTTTGAAGCAAAAAAGACCATATATCCTATTCCTGATATAATTGATTTATTAGTTACACGTGAGATGATTGCATAATTGGTTTCACCTGTAAGCATACCTAGGAGATCTACAAGATCTAATAAACCAAGAAGCCCTAAAAAAAAAAAGGTAGAAGTAGAGACAAAGAAGAAAGAAGAAAAAGTGATCGAGAAGAAAGAGGAAAAAGAAGTACAGAAGAGGCCACAAGATCTGTGGAAGCTGGATATCCAGATGTTAAAAAGGAGAGTAATAAGAGATAGAAATATGAAGAGAGTAAATAGATACTATGAAAGGTATGATTTAGATAATAAAGTAGTAATTAAGGACACAATAATTGAGTACTTGTTAGTTTTCAAGAAGAATTTACTAGAAATAGAAGACAACATTCCTAAGGACTTGTATAGAAAGTTGGAAATAAGAAAATAGTTAGCACAGTCTAAGGATGAGAATATAAGAAATAAGGCTATTAAAGACATGTTACCTATAGTCTCCATACAAGAGAGGGATATAATCATTAAAGAGTTGAAACCTCTACTGAGAACAAAGGCCAGACTTGTGAAGATAATGGAAAGAAAGTATGATGAGGTTATCGAGGATACACAAAAGGAATTCGACTAAATTCTTATGTGTGACATGCCTAAGAGGACTTCACCTCCCAAGGTTACCAATCCTACACCTTTAAGAATGGGAGAAAACTCTAGGAAAATGAAAGAGAGTAAGCAAGCAAGCGAAGTTGACAAGCAACTAGAATTCTTCATTTATGGTGTGTCTATATCATTAGACACCTCACTTGATGTACATGACCCTTTTCAAGACAATATGGATAGTGCAATGATAGTGGATGAGGAAGGATAGAAAGATGAATAACGGAAAGAATAAAAATAGGAAGAGAAAGAAAAAGAAAATGAGAAACAACAAGAGGAAAAGCAGGATGAAGAGATAGGAGAAGAAAAAAAAGAGGTAAGAACTAAACTTAAACAAGAATCAGATACCTCCTCCACCCTATTGTTGGCAAGTATGGCCAAACCAGTAAGTGCAGATGTGGAAAACATGGATGAGGATGCACTCATGAGGTTATCCTTCATGGAATTTTCTAAGGCAAAGGAAAGGTCAGAACAAAAAGGGGACAAGAAGGTAAAGGTGATTGCTAGGGCACTGGAGATAGTGAATAAAGTACTCCCTACACCTCTTATTTTTCAAGGAAAGGATGATGTTGAGAACTTGAACATGGCTCTGGACAACTTTGATAGTCATTTTGAGTCACTGTTCAAGATCCCAGAGGATAAGGTTGAGAAGAGATTATTAGAAAATAAGTTAAAGGAAGTCTACCAGTCTATCTCATGAGACTTGTTGATTTTGAAAGAAACTACAATCAAAACTAAAAGCTATGTGGCACAAGGAAGAAAGGTATACAGCTATTGCATAAATCCTAGTAGACATGTTAAAAATATTGAAGATATCATAGCCAAGAACAGGGCTACCTTAGACAACTTAATGGATAGTTGTGAAACCTCTTGACAAATTGTGTTGGATATGGACAAGCAGGCATCCAATATTTTGGATCAAATAAGTGTCTTTCATAAAGAGAAAGGGAGAGTAGTGGAAATATTTTTTTTCATAAAGAGTCTAATCACTCTGAAGCTATCAATTCTTAAAACTCATCTTTCATAGATGGAGAAGATAGAAGGGTCAATGACAAATTTTGTACCCACCAAGCTGAAGGTAGTAGAGACTGCATCTTATGCATTGAATGGACTGATCCATGTCAGTGAGCTTCTGATTAAGTCATGGACTGATGAAGTGAGGACCTTGGAAGACTCTTTCCAAGATAGTATAAATTTGGTGAGTAAGCACTACATCTTTTGTTCTTAAGATTTTGAAATTTTGAAGTTTTGTAAGAACCTTTGCCATTGATGTCAAAGGGAGAGGAAGATAAGAGAAAAATGAGAAAAAGAGAATGAGAGGAAGAGAAGAGAAAATTAAAGAGAATAAAAAAAAGGATAAAATTGTAAATGTATCGTCTTAAAATGGAAGCACTTCCATGGTAAGAGCATTTAGCCCTCTGAGTAAGTGGTTTGGGGTCATGTTGAACACCTTGAATGGATATTCGACTTGGATCTGGCTTTTCCCCCTGTTCTACCCCATTTTACACTTCTTCCTAGCATTTTCTGAAAAATCTGGACTATGAATTTGAGGTTTTGGACCCTAAGGTCAAAGTTGACCTTATGGGGTCAAAGTTGACCTTGACCCTGACTAGGTCAGGGTCGACCTCAACCTTGACCCTAAGGTTTGGGATCTTCATGGTTTTTCTTCCGATTTCAGGATTTCATCAAATCTTGCATTTTCCCTCTTTGAGGCCACTATTTCTCAGATTAAGCATCAAATTCTCAAATTAATATTTGAGGTGGACCTTTCTTGATATTTGTATAGGATTCCTAATTTATTATTGGAGATTAGCCTTTCTTGAGTTTTGTGCCTAATACTCAAATTAACTTTGGGGTTGGCCTTACCTTGAATTTTGTAACAAGGATCTTAAATAATTATTTTATTTATTTATTAAGGGTGGTCCCCTCCTAGAATTTTGTGTCAAGACTTTAATTAATTTCCTTTCCATGTGCACCTCTCTAGAGTTTTGTGCCATGGGTCCTTAATTATTGTTTTCTACGAGGCCCCTCTTGTCCCCTAGATCACTATAAAAGGGAGCCTTCCTCTCTCATTTTCACATCTCATCTCACAATCTCTCAAGCTCTCAAGTTCAAGCAAGCAAGAAGATCAAGCATTCAATCCTTCAAGCATTCAAGCATCCAATTCATCAAGGAGATCCATTAGAAGCCATTGAAGGATTCAAGCTCTATGGAGCTCTCTTGTTGAAGATTCATCCATTTAAGCCTCTTTCTAATTCAAGATCCATTCAAGCTTGGTGTTGAAGATCTAAAGAAAATTGATTGGAGACATCCTATATTTGATTCTACATTCATCCATTCTTTTAGATTCAAGGATTCGAATCCTACACAAGGGTTTCAACTCAAGCAAGGTGAATTGTTCCATTTACTTTGTTTATTCCAACAATTTCAATTCAATTTCAAGGTTAATTCCTAAATTGGGGTTTGATTGAGGCAAACCCCCCAAACAAACAACCAAAAACCTTCTTTTTCTTGCAGGTACAGGTGTGGAACTTCAAATCTGAGAGTAGATTTGGATACCCTTTTTGGTGAACTTCTGAGATCTGTGAACAAAGTCAAAGTTGACCTTCATTTACTTGAGGTCATCCTTGACCTTTTATGAGGGTCAAGGTCGACCTGATCTCATCTCGAAAAAAGATTTTTGAGTTTTGTAGATCTCGTAGTTTCAGTTTAGGATCACGGGAATCAATAGTTTTTGAGATTGTTTGATAGGTTTTTCAGCCGATTCTTTTTTAGAGCTAAGTACCTTAATTTCTTAATTTCAATATTAGTCATCTATATTTACTTTCTATATCAATACAATTTCACGTAAGTGTAAAATATTGGCTTTGGGGTCTCTTTTATGTGCAAAACATTGTTCTAGGACCCCATACACTATTTTATCTATTATAGTAAATAAATAAAAAAATGTGTATAGAGGAGTAGAAGGAAGATAGTGTTTTGACACTTAGTCATTTTTCGCTAAGTGTTTCCATCAATGCCAAAGGGAAAGATTGTTGGAAAGTGATGTTTTGAGAGCTCTATGGATCACTTAAGGGTTTTTATTTATGGAAACACTTATGTTGTTTTGAGCGCATGAAGTGAGAACAGGTATTGGAGACTCAGTCATGAAATAAACTAAGTACATAATCAAAATAACAATATTTTGCATTACAATTTTGGTTAGCGAAGATGGTATATGATGTATTATAGGATTCAAAGTTATAGGAAGATAGTTTGGAATATGTAGGACCTTCAATTATGGTCTCACATGTCTTGGTGTTGATATGAATAAGATATAGTATTGTGAAGGTATGTGAAGATAGAGAATCAGTAAAACATGGTATATGAACAGTCACAATGATTGAGGGAAGATCAGATGGAATGGTAATGTGCTAAGTCAGATGAAAGTTGTATATTGCTGACACTTTGGTAATACAAGATCACCAACTCTACATTTATGATTTTTATGAGTAATTGTTATGTTTTGTATTGTATTTGAGAACTGATTAGATGTAAAAATTGATATAAGTATAGAGTGTTTTGTGAAAGCGATCAATACATGAAATTATGTGATAGAAATGGATGAGAATTTGGGATGTCAATAAAGGTATATAGAAGATGCGAGATCTGAGTTTGATAGAGCTATAACTTGAACTATCAAAGCATAGTACATGCTTGTATTGTTCACTACTTGAAGAACACTTTTGTGACAAACTTTTGATTGTAAGATTTGTAAGCTCACCACACCTTTAACAACATTTTTGTATACCCCTAATAGGGTTTTGTATTCCTCTAACAAGTAAATTTACTATGTAATACTCAGCTCCTAACAAGGCTAGATCTCCTAATAGGGATTCAATATTTTAGTGCATAGTTGTGGGTACCATCTCTACCGGGGTTTTTCCTTGGTCAGGGTTTCCTTGAAAACAAATAATGGTGTTATGAGTTATGTGTTATGTGTTTATGTTCTTTTTATTTCAGAATTGATATGGTTTAGTTGCAATTTGTTGAAGTTTAATTTAAAGTGTTGTAATATTGATTCACCCCCCGCCCCCCCCGCCCCCCCCTCTCAGTATTACTTAATCCTAACAGGAGGATCGATGATTGATGTTGTGGAGTTAGAGGAGTCTGAACCCCTTGAGGAATCCTTGCTAGTAGGAATTTCCAATTTAGAAGGCATGTAGGTAGGTTTGGACTTCTTCCTATCAAAGGAGAAAGGGAGTGTTGAGGGGCTCACACAAGAAAATAAAAATAGATAAATATTATCAATAGAAAACTTAAAGATAAGTCTAATTTTTTGGGTTTTTCATTCGGTTGATCCAATTTTAGGTGCTTGTTATGTTTTTTTACTAGATTCATTGGTTGAGAAGATAGTGCATCTATGATATTGTTCTCTTGTATTAGTAAATTTGTGAGGCCTCCTCATAATATTGACTCTGTGAAAGCCTACCTGTTTCTCAAAAATGGAAAAATAAGGGACAAATTGATGTTGTAGTGATGGCTAAATGTATTTTCTCCTTTCCATTTACTTGTAAGGAGAATCTATACTTAGTATTGGTTAGGACCTTGGATACTTGTCAAAGCCTTCCTTTATTTTAATAGATGGGAGCCAAGGTTCTCCCTCTTGAACTAAGTCTGTGACACTGCCCCAGTTTTAGTTAGACTTCCTAGGTTACCGCTAGAATTTTGGGATGAAGAAAAATTTCAAGGTATTGCTACTTTCTTTGGAAAAATGATTTCAATTGACTCAATAAATGGAGCAAGGAAAAGGTTTCTTTATGCTATATTTTGAGTTGACATTAAGAAATCCACCAATCTTCCTAGTGAAGTTGCCATTAATTCCAAGTTAGGGTTTTGGGCCCAAGTTTTGGAGTTTGAATCATCTCCCTTTCCTTTTTTTCACTGCAAAAAATTAGGCCACTGGAAAAAACATTATCTAAATAATCAAACCCATAAGAAGTCTTCTAAGATGATCTAGAAGACAAGAGACATCCAAAAGATCGATTAGGAGGGTTACCCAATGGATTCCCAAGTTTTTGATCAAGACTTGAATTTAGGCATGATGGGTTCTCAAAATAAGGAGGGAAGCTCTAATGTTTCAGAGCCTCTTCTTAATTCAAAAGAAAATTACCATGGGGATAAAATTGATCTAAGTACAATAGGCCAAGAGGAGGAAAATGATCTAGATAAGACTACCCTAAAAATTGTTGATAATGTTATGGATGCATTTGAGATTAATATCATGGTGAATTTGGTTAATCATTTAAGAAGGAAGCAGGAGGTTTCTCAAGAGGATGTTAGGTGTCAAGTAATAAAATAATTCTCAACATGGGTACAAGAATCCATATTCTAATAAGGGGGGGAAGGAATATTGAGGATTCTTTGTTATCTCAAAACTCGGATGAGAGGGATATTACCCCTTTTACTGTGGTAAAGTAATGGAGTGGGAAGAATGACAATTCTCACACTTCTATGGAAAATATCAAGAGATGATTGAATAGGATTATGGTAATAATACCATAGTGGTAGGTAGAGAGGAAAATTATTTAGACCTGAGATAGGATCAACAGATTTGATGTTGTTGATGGCTTATAGAGGACACTACTAGAGATGGGCTTGTCTGGCTCTCCCCAATCTCCAAAATGAAGATTGTCTCATAGAATATTAGGGGGTTGAATAACCCCAATAATAATTCTCTCTTATCCAATATGATTTGAGAGTATATAAACTTGATATTTTTTTGGTTTAGGAAACTAAATTGCCAAGAAAGAAACTTGTTGATTTAAGATTAGCTTTCTTAAAAAATGTTGAGCTTCATTGTGTGGGTTCTAATGGCACATCTGGTGGGATTGATACATTTTAGAAGACAATTATTATTCAAGGTACTTTCATTATCTCTACTCCCAACCATATTTCTATTATTTTTAAACATCTTAATGATTGTTGTTCTTTCACGTGGTGTCTAATATATATGCTCCCAATAATAGAGCTACTAGAAGGGCTCTTTGGATGTCTTTGGACATTTTTAGATCTTTAATTGGAAATGATAGATGGATTTTTATAGGAGACTTTAGCACCCCTATCTATAGTGTTGATAAGAAAGGGGTGGGGTGGGGTTTCAACTTTGATAGTAATCATGATCTATTGGATTTCATTAATGCCTAGGGATTTTTAGATATGGATTTGCATGGAGCATCCCTTACCTAGTCTAAAAAAATGATGGGGCTTAACCTAATCTAAGTTATATTGGATATAGATTTAGTCTCTCTTGACTAGATTAATAAGTTTGATTGTCGATATGCCTATTTTTCTAGTATTGGATCAAGCCATTTCCCTAAATCTTTTTTGGCTAACAAAGTTCACAGAAAAAAGAACTTTCATTTTAGGTTTGAGAAAATGTGGGCCCTTGATTGGACCTTCTAAACAAGATTAAAGAGTGGTGGGGAGTTGATGTTCTAGGAAAGACTATGTATAAGGTGTCTGAGAAGCTTGATTTAGTTAAATCTAACATTCAGAAATGGAGTAAGTCATTTTTGGTCATATATTTGCTACTAAAGAAAAATTGGAGGACCTAGATCTTGATTGATTTTAGGCTTAAATCCAATATCAGTGGGTGCATAGAGATTTAATTAACCAAGAAATCAATATTTTATCTAGAATCGATCATTTTATAGGCAAAAAAGAGGAATTATAGAAACAAAGGTCGAGATCTATCTAGTTGAGAAGTGGGGATCACAAAACCCAAATCTTCCATATGTCTACCTTAAAAAACATATCTACTAACAGAATTCACTCTATCAAGTGGAATGCAAGGAAAAATAAAAAAGATGAAGATATTTTGTAGGCTTCCCTAGATATTTATTTGTCTCTTTTATCCAATGATAGGGTTTTGGATCCTCAGGGACATGTGGATCTTCTTTAGGAAATTCCATTGATTAGTTCCTATAAGGTGAACCATTCTCTTACTAGGATTCCTTTGGAGTAGAAAGTCCATGATTTTGTCTTCTCCATTGAAGGTAATAAATCCCCTAGCCTAGACAATTTTCCCATATTCTCCTTTCAAATATATTGGGAAGTGGTGGCTAAAGGTATTATTGTTTATACTAAAGAATTATTTGAATCCAAATATCTCTTGAATGAGCTTAATGAAACTTTCATTGTGCTTAATCCAAAAAATCATATAGTTGATACCTTTCAATATTTTAGGCTAATCAGCTAATCATTCTCTTTAATTTAGTTTATAAATTTTTTTATAAACTCCTTGTTATCAAAATAAAAAAGGTTCTTCCTTTTTTGGTCTCCTATCTGCAAAATAGATTTGTGCCTACTAGACAAATAATTGACTCCATTATTATGGTACATGAGAATATTCATTCGCTTTTAGTCAATAAAAAGAAAGGTTTCTCCTTAAGTTCGATCTCCTTAAATTCTATGACAAGGATGATTGGAGGTTCCATCTCAAAATCTTAAATGCTTTTGGTTTTGATGGGACATTTTTGAAGATTCTTAACTAGTTGATTTATATAGAGAAACATGTTGTTATAATTAATGGTTCTTCTTTCAGTTGTTTTTCTTCTTCTTGGGGTTTGAGGCAAGGAATCCTATCTCACCTTTCCTTTTTATTTTATGGATTGAATATTTATGTAGGTACATAAAAAAATAAGTTTCTATTATTAAATTAAAAAAATATATCTTTGTCCTCTATGAATGTGATTTGTACTCATCAATAATTTGTTTTTCCTCATGGGAAAAGGGTTAATTGAAAAGGCAAAGATGTTAAAAAGTTTCATTCAACTCTATGAAAATGATTCTGGTAAACCTATAAGCTTATCCAAAAATTTTGTCTTCTTTCTTAACACTCCAAACAGAAGGAAGTCAAGGATTGTTTAGGTTTTTGGATGTAAAATTAAGGTTTTTCCATCTACCTATCCAGGTCTTCCTCTTTGTTTCAATGAGGTCCCAAATTCTTTCTAGTTGAAGCTAATTGATAAATTTCAAGATAAACTGGATGGTTGGAAATGTAATATTCTAAGCCAAGATGGGAAGCTCTAATTGATTAAAGCATATTCACAGAACCTACCAGTCTATGCTATGAATCTATTTTAGGTTCCTAAAAAAATGATGAAAATAGAATAGATTTAAAAGAATTTTTTATGAATTGAATCGATAATTGTGCTTTAGGAAAGAAGGATGATATCCACCAACCAAAAATTAGGAAAGAAGGACCAAACATCTCTAGCATACGAACATCCAAGTAGAATATGAAAATAACACTCGACATCATTCATGCAGAGATAACACTGATTTAGAATCTAGAAAGACCCCTTTTGCATAGATTGTCAATGGTCAAAATTTTATTTTACACTTGGATCTAGAAGAAGATGTTTTTGATTAAGTAAAATAGGTTTTACAGGGTTCTTGAAACCCATAGGTCTAAAACACAAGAAAGAAGCAAGAACAAAACATACAAGAAGCAGGCCACGAAAAGGCCAGGGCCAGAAAGCCACAGTAGAGTAGAGCAGAAAAGGCTAGAGAAAGCCAAAACCATGAGCCATGGTAGAAAAAGCTGGACCAAACTACCCAGAAGTCGAGTTGGTGACAAATCTTTTCCAAGTGTGACTGAAAGGGCTGCAACAACCGACCTCGATGCAAATCATTTTGGTTGTAAAATTTCACCCTTGGTGCAATGGAGTCTTAACTTTGGAAATGATCATGGGATTTCAAACAAAATCCAAAAATAGTTCAATGAAAAGATCTTTTATTTGAAGCTGGAAAGCCCCAAAAATAGAGAAGGGATATCCTTCATGATTTAGGAAAGAAGCATGATAGCCTCCCACTTTGAATCATTATTTATATGTCCTCTAGTCTATGTTGATACTACATATTTCTTAGGACATCTGGAAATAAATGAATAATTATATCTTTAGTGAAATGGCTTGTCCTACTAATATTGTGGCCTATAAGACTGAAGTGGTCATTAAGGAAAAATTTGAAGTGGCATATTCTAACTATAAGACCAAGTGTGTTCCTTTGAAAATTTCCAAGGTTAAAACTGAAATTTCTCAAAGGTGGATAATTAAAAGGGATATATCCATTCAAATCCTCAAAGAGAAATATCCTTGGGCTAGTATTGCTTTCTCATTCTCACCTTGGTGATGGTACAAGATTAATACTGATAGGGAAGAAAAAGGTAATCATATACCTGATGGATATGGAGGAGTAGTTCATGATCACAATGGTAGGTTTGTCTCGACTATGGCCCTCCCTTTGGGTATCCAAACAAACCACTACATCAAGGCCTTTGTTGCCTACAATGGAATAAATAGTCGAGGATAAAATTATAGAGAAAAGATGGCTTGAAAGTGATTCATTAAATTTTTTTTACTGTCTCAAAGATTATCCCCCCCAAGCTAGTTGATCAAGAGTATTATTAAGGATTATAAACAACTATTAATTTTTTTATTCCTATATTATTTCTGAGGTATATCGTGAGGGAAATCAAGTGGTTGATATATTGGCGAACTAGGGAGTTAATTCCCCACATGTTATTAATTGGGAATTAAATGATTATATCCCAATGTAGAACAATATAATTCAGTGATATGACATTGAGTAGTGATTTTTTGTTTCTTTCATTAGAAATGATAGTTTCCTATGTGAGAAAAGGTGTCTTTATGGGGGTTTCATTTATTGGTAATAAGTTGAGTATCATGCAAGTTTTAATTTGTGTCTTCTAAATTTTGAATAGTGTGTTTGTGGGTATTCTCTCTACATCCACTATGGGAGGTGATCGCAATAAATTGGAGCTGATTGTCTATGATAAGTGTTAGAGAAAAAAGGTGGTCTAGTCCTAAATTTTGTTAGGGGTTCTAACTAGATATATGGAGAATCTTCATGGGGATAATGCCTAGGTGATAAAACCCTTCATAGCTAGTTGGAAGGAAAGCATCATGTGTATCAATGACCTAAAGGTATAAATTGATTCATCTAATATCTTATGGATGAAGTCTCAAACACCATGATTGAAGGAAAAAAGTTTTATAGGGACAAAAATATTGCTCATGAATTGATGGACATTTTTTTCATGTTGAGAAAGAGGGATAAGTTTGAAAAGGTCATAGTTGGTGCTTACGATAGTGATTCCCTCAAGCATCCATGAAGGCATGTGGGAGAGGTGATTATGAGATACATTACCTTAGATGGAAAATTTACTATTGTATTTACTTATCATTTTATGATTTTAAATCATTTTAGGCTTAATAAATGTATCTCATTTTGTCTCCACCTATTATCTTCTCCACATCATAGTTTGAGAGCCCTTGTGAAAAACCCCATTTTCCATGTTCTTCATGAGGGGTTAATTTTATTATTAATGGAAAATGAAAAATCTTTTCATGTGGAGAGAAATACTCCTCCCAAAAAGGGGATTGATTTCAAGAAGAACATTAGAGTACATTATAGTGACACTTTTACAGAATTGAATTCTATAGATTCATAGGGGGATGAGTTGTTTCATGTGGTTGTTAGAAAGAATCCACCAACATCATCTTCCAACAAAAGGGTTGTTGTCTCTAATGATGATCAATTAGATTATCTCTCCTTGGTGACTACATTCTACATTCTTTAGACCTTAGTAGGGACAAAAAAGGAAAAAGGAAAATCATTGTTAATTTTTTGAAATGATCTGGGTCTATTTTGGTGAGAACCAAATATCCTTCCAAAAGGAAATATTCTGACCCTATTGTGGTCATGGCCCCTAACTCCCCTATTTTTCCTAGGAAAAGCGATCTTGAAGATAATATGGCCATTCATGTGGAGATTCTTGAGGAAATGGAGAACCCTAATGAGAAGGGATCCTTTATTTCAGAGACCCCAAGTATTGATAAAAATATTAAGGGTATGATGGATATCCATAATTTAGTTTCCTCCTAGATGTAGTAGAAATTAAGAGTTTGAGAGAGAGTATCCGCTCTTCAAAACATCATTTGGATTCTATTATGGAGAATAGTAATACCTTAGGAAGGTGAATAAGATATTTGAAGGTGGACCATAGAAAAAGAATTAAAACTTGGAGGATACCCTTAAAAAGATGCATGCTAAAGTTAAAGAAGTGGTGGAGGTTGGTAAGACTACAATAGATAGTTCTATTGAGGGCCTAAGGAAGATGAATGAATAAGTGAAGAATTTTGAAGGATTATCCAAGGATGTCAATGCTTCCCCTTCTATGAGCATCAAGTAGACCAAAATATATATTTTAAGGACACAGGTTAGACCACAAGAGAAGATGCTACTGTTGAAAAAGAAAATATTGACATTTTTCACAACCCTACTACTAGGTTACATAGTAAGGACACAGGGGCTATCACCATTGATAATTTAGTCAGTAGGGTTAGGAGCATTAATGCAGATTTTATTTAGAAGAATATAGAGTTTTTCAATAGTTTGTAGTTGGTTTGGGATGGTGTTCCCTATTTTTAGTTCCTTTTTATTAGCATTGGACTTATTTTTGGTTTGTTCCTGGTTCTCCTATTTTTTATGTTCTACTGAATTTGGGTTTCTAGTCCCAATAAAACTAGTTTTCCCTTAATAAAAAATACATGAATTTTCATGATCAAGTTTTCTTTAGGATTTATTTCAAAATCACGAGTCTTATTATTTTTTGAATCCAATAGATTTTAGCATTTATTTTGTATCTTTTTTGTAATACTTTAATTTCAATTTCCTCTAACAGGTGTATTTAAGTGTATTGGAATGTTTTTATATGATGTGGATGTGAGGAGTATTTGTAGGAACATTATGGTAAGGACAATATTTGGCCAACATTATTCCATTCTTGGTGAATAGCCAAGACCTTATTATCTTAGATTTATGAAAAATTATATTGTTTCCAAAATGCCTTACTTGTGTAGGCCTTAACCTCTTCCTTGATAATACATGTTATAATAAACCACTAATGTTTGGCATATTATATTATACAATAAATCCTATTATGATGAAAGTTAATTCTCATAGGTCATCATATATTGAGTCTTTCTCTTTTCTCATGCTTGCATCTTAATCATCAATCCAAAATAAATGAGAACATATTTGGCATTTAACTTTCTATGGTCGAATAATTTTGTTTAAAATTTCATATTAGCACATGTATAGGACGTATTTTTATTGGGATGATTTTATTGTTGAGTTGCATCTATTTTTATTTCTTCTATAAATAATATCTAAGTGTAGATGAAGAATATATATATATATATAATCATGCATGGATTATATTTAAGGAAAGTGTAAATTTTAGAGTTCACATACAACTTTGCATTGTATTCTTAAACAATTAAATTGAATAATAAAAAAATTGACAATTCAAGTTGATAAGTTCTTATAGATTTACTTGATACTATGTCAAAGATATAATTATATATAATTATACTCATAAAATCAATAAAAGCCATTATATAAATACTATACAAGAAATCATTGAATGTTATACTACAAACTATATTTTATTATCCAAAAAGATAAATTTTATCCTTATTCAAAAACTAAACATTAACTCAATGCTACACTACAAATTATGTTTATATATCCATATTGCCAAATCAACCAAAAATAATATCTAACTATAAATAAAGATGATATAATTTGTAAGCATGGATATATATAATTAAAAATAATAAGTATATATTTTAGAATTCAAAAACAACTTTAAATTGTATTCTTAAACATTTCAATATAATAATAAAATAATAGATAAGTAGTACTAGCACATAAGTTCTTATAGATATCTTTTAATATTATGTCAAAAAGTAATTATATATAATACTATACACAGATAAAAATAAAAAAACATTTTATAAATATTATACAACAAATTGTACATTCACCTATTACACATTCATTGAATGTTATAATACAAATCGTGTTGTTATATCCATGTTGTCAAATCAACCAATTGAAAGTAATCTCTTCAAATAACTTAAGGTGAGTCCAAAAAAACAAATCCCGCACATGGGTTTAAATTAAGTAAAAAAAGAAAAAAGAGAGATTGGAAAATGAAAATAACCCAATAGAGATGCGCTCAGCGGAATTAGTGGCAATTCTAAATGCACGCTCTACCGCCTCGTGGTCAAAATGCCTTAATGGTCAGATTCTATTGACTTGTTCATAGCGGATTATTTGCAATACAAGCCGCCTTCCAGAAAAGATAACGATCTGAAACTCATTATATACAGATCTTACTTTTAAGTGGCACTTAAATCGGCATTGAAAGCTTTCTATATCTCTGGAATAACTGTGAGAAGCTTGACGATCAGGAAAATCTAGCTTTGTTTTTGGGGTGCAAAGAAAAATATTTACATTTGTTTTGTGGTGCAAAGAAGTTTTCTTACATGGAACGGACTCCTTGCAGTAGAAAAGTGGTACTTAAAAGGGGTCCGTGGACGCCAGAAGAAGATCTGCGTCTAACAAAGTATATCCACGCTCATGGCGAAGGCCGCTGGAGATCTCTTTCCAAGAAAGCAGGTCTTTTTTCTTCTCAATAAATGCCTGAGACTCATTATTGTAAAATTAGGGTTACGGTTATGCTAGCCCCATCAGTTGCATCTCCAATTTAGGGTAAGGGTTTTGCTCGATTGTTTATTTCACATATATTTATTCATTTCAGGTTTGCTTCGATCTGGAAAGAGCTGTAGAATGAGATGGTTAAATTATCTGCAACCTGACGTCAAACGAGGACATATTCTACCTGATGAAGAAGATTTAATTCTTCGGCTGCATCGACTTCTGGGAAACAGGTAAAACTCAGTAAATTCAAAATATTCCTCTTTTTTAAGTTTTAAGTAAAGCAAGTTAGCCTAAAATCAAATTGCAAACAAAAGAATCTGAAATTATTTCGTGTTCAAATGTTTTCAGATGGTCTTTGATCGCGGGACGTATACCAGGAAGGACTGATAATGATATAAAAAACTACTGGAATAGTCATCTAAGCAAAAAGCTTATCAGCCAGGGCATAGATCCTCGTACCCACAGACCCCTTTCTGAATCTGAGGACATATGGTGGGTACCTCAAGAAAGCAACATCCAACAAAATATTCTCCCATCCTCTACAACACCAGTAAGTGCAAGTCCCAAAATACATGGAAAAGATTCAGATTTCGTAGTAGCAGATGACAAAGAGGACCAGATGTCCTCTTTTGTGGCACCCA
Source organism: Chamaecyparis obtusa (assembly GCA_027943335.1). Classification (NCBI taxonomy): domain Eukaryota; kingdom Viridiplantae; phylum Streptophyta; class Pinopsida; order Cupressales; family Cupressaceae; genus Chamaecyparis; species Chamaecyparis obtusa. The sequence continues at coordinate 134,726 of BSBK01001743.1, forward strand.
CCATGTTGTCTTCCAACAGTGAGATTGTTGCAAATGGTGAACTGGGTAATTCCAATTGTTGTGAGACTCCGAAACAAGGATTATACAGCGACTGGTTTCCTTATTCCCTTCCTGCAACTCCAATGGCAACAACTTATGAAAATACCAATTCATATATCTATCCTTCGTTTCTACAGTCGTTTATCGATGAAGGCTATGACCTGCCAGAGCCTACTATTGAATACAATTCTCTTTCACAGCCGTGCTTACATCAGTCTGAGCTTGCAAGTCCTAGCCATGATTTATGGTCTGCATTCCAGTCTCCATGTATGCATTACCATCCTTCCCTTTGACCTAACAATATCACTGAACTGTATCATATACACTTTATTTATTTTATTTTGATGTATTCTTCACTCAAATGTTTGTATTTTTACAATTCACAGTAAAAATGTCCAAAGGGGGGTGTGTTTACTACTAATCTGGGCACTCATATTGCTGTATTTGAGCCTTTCAAGATCTGGGACAAAGTCCTTGTTTGCTATCAAGATTTTTAAACCATCTTATTGCTATCTGTTGAGCCAAATTAGAGGATATTTCAAGTAAAATGAACTGAATATCTCAAATTGAAATGTTCTGTTCTCCTATGAGGAATATCATAGATTAAATTTGTTATTGATCAATTTTCCTATAAAGCGTTTAAATCTATAATTCTTCTCTATATGTAGAAATGATTAAACATATTTTAAAACATTTAGAAATTTCTTTTTAGAATATCATATAAATAAACAAAAACTAAGTGAAAAATAATCATTAAATGTGAACTTTCAATAATCCAAACTACATATTCAATGGAAATTAGTTAAACTAACAAATTCATAACTTTGACAAACCTAAAAACGCGTAAATGACAATGGGCGACGAACGAGCGGGAGGAAGTTTGAATTTGAATACAGGCGGGATCCATGGGCAACAACTTCATGCCGCTAATGGCGTCCCTGATGAACAGGGGGTGGGGAACAAAGAGGTCATGGACGGGATCCCTAGGGTAAAGCAGAAAGACCCAGGCAAGGAGGCTGGGGTGGGAGAAGAAAACTAGAGCGGTAAAGCATCACAACACTGGTGGTCTACTCTCTTCGGCATCCAACCTTCAGGCAAGTCTTCCTTCCCCTCTATTAAGGATCTTTCTGATAAAGAGAAAGGCAATTTCATCATAGAAATCCCAGATGAACTGGTGGACCACAACATCGCTTCAATGGACCACACTCTTGTGGGTAAATTTGTGGGGTTTAGACCCAACATAGATATAGTTAGAATCTTTGCTAAAAAGAAATGGGAGCTAAAAGGGCAAGTCTAGGTTATGGCTATGTCGAAGGGCTTTCTCTCCTTCAAGTTTTCTTGCAAAGAAGACCTTGATAGAATTCTTTATGCGGGTACTTGGTCTATTGGCAAGGCAACCCTTGTGGTGCAAAAATGGACCTCAAAGCTTGACCTCAATGGTTCCTTCTTCATCCAAGCCCTGGTGTGGGTTAAGCTCCCAGAACTCCCTCTGGAATTCTGGGTTGAAGATGTATTTTATGGCATTGCCAGATCTTTTGGGATTTTGCTCTCAATTGATCCCGTGATGGTGGCTAAAAGTCACCTCACCTATGCTAGGATCTATATTGGGGTGGATGAGGGCCAAGACATGTTGGAAATCATTGTTCTCCAATCCAAACTAGGCAAACACCTGCAAAAGCTTAACTATGAAAGTATCCCTTTCATGTGCTTTCACTGTAAGAAAGCAGGACATAAAGCCAGGTCATGTCCTGCGTGCATGATTTTGGAAAAAGAAAGGAAAGCTCTAGCAGCTAAAAAATCAAGTCAGGTAAAGACTTTGATCAACCCCCAAGGAAGCCAGCCAACCCTCACTCTAACTCAAAGGTCTTGAATCACAGAGTTTGGATAAAAAAGGACAGTCTAGAGGAAATGAAGGAGAAATCAGAATCATAAGAAGTTATGGAGACCGCTGAAGCTAGGGATCTCATGGTGAACATTGTCCAAGAAAATACGGTTCCCCAAACTGAGTCTCTCGAGTCTGAAGGAATAGATCTGGAAGTCAACATTCTTCAAGACTCCATTGATGACAATGATGTCACTGGTCATCCAGAAGGGGGTGACTCGTGCCCTGGCTCCACCTTTTCCTCCTTCATCCCAGACTCCTTCAAATCCCCTATCAAAGAATGCTTCTCTAGCCCGTCTAGGAGCAAACCAGATGATCACCCAACCTCAAGCACCTACCTGGAGAAACAAGATATTGACAAAGTCCAAGAAATGGATATTCTTTTGGGCTCAATCTCATTGAAATAACTTTCCAAGATGGAGGAGCTCTTTGCCAAATACAAAGAGGAAAAAGAGGGATGGACTAAGGTTCAAAGCAAAAAGAGAACAAAAAGTAGAGATCCAACCCCGGTCTCTCCTGTAGCAACAAGGAGAAAAAATAGAGCTGACGTAGGGGCCAAATTCAAATCCCCAGGCAGAAAGCGAGCAAGTCAAATAAGGCTAGAGGAAACTAGTAGAAACATTTCGGATGGAACCTAGAAAACCATCCAGGCGGCTTACACTCCCACCAAATTATGTTAGACACCTCAAAGGCCCTCAATGAGCTCTTCAGCTCAAACACATAGATTGTCAGAAGAAGTATTTTATGTTATACCTCTATAGCTCATATACTAATTGCCATGTCTAAACCTCAACAGTGTAACAACAAATGGCCCCCCCTTTGTCTGACTCCCAGACGAGGCAAAAGTCTTGGACAAGTCATCACTTTTTGTGCCACTTGGACTTCTCTCATGGAAGCTGATCTATTTATTCACGTGCTCACCTTAGATGTCTTTTGGTATGTTGATTGGATCATCCTTCAGCATGCCAGTAAGAAAACTTTTAACTCAAGCAATAATGATGAAACTCTCCATAATGGCGAGCTGGATTCTCTGAATGGGTTTGATCTTCAAAGTATCGAGGCTTTAATAAAAAATAATCATTTTTACTTCAAGCCTGCTAGGAGGAGTTATTTCACTCATGGTGTGAGTTGGCAGTTCTACATGAGCTTTATTAACACGTCACCTCCACATGCTTTAAGGGAACCCTTTCCCATATGCTGTACTCATTTCAAAAAAGCTATCTTCAGAAAGATAGTTGTTGTTTTTAGAAAGAAGGCTAGCAGAAATTTTTGGAACTACCAGTGGTTTACTAGCACTAGCATGATAGCTATGGTAGGGAAAGGTTAAGAAGAGAGCCGGAAGGTGATAGTGAAAAATGGAAGAGGTGAACAAAGATCTGGAATGCTTTGTAGAAAGGGGAGGTTACCACTTTCATAGAATGACTCCATGGGTTTAGGAAGGACATCACCAACATCTTTGTCAAAACCTGGCAAGGTGGGATGGTGGAGATTGAGGGTAAGAAGTTTTTTGTCATGGAGGAAGTCATCTCGATGGTTACGGGTATTCCAATTGCTGAGAGAAAATTCTACAGAGACCAGAGTAAATGAAGTCATTCAAAGCGGGCACCTACTACATCTTTGGGAGTTTAAAGATGCTCTGGCAGTATGTCCTAAGGGCCCTCATTTACTACATAACCCTCGACACCAGGTTTGACAGGATTCAAACTTATCATTTTGTCTTGCTTAACCATTTTAGGCATGATATCAAGATTTCTATTCTGTACTATCTCTTTTCCTCTATGAATAAGAATATTACTAGTTTTAGAAATAAGAAAATTGTGAATCTCGCTCTACATGATGGTTTAATCCTTTTGTTATATGAATTCTTTAAAACTCAAATCTTGGGTAAGGAAATTGGGGATAGCAAGGCCATAAGTGTGAATTCTGGCTTGGATTATGTTCCCTTGGCTCTTATGTCGGCATTCCCTCAGAAGACAATGAGGAAGTTGATTTCAAGAAATAGAGAAAGGGTTCTCCTTCCAAGAAATGGCTTTTGAAAACTATCAAGAGTGAACCTCCCCCCAAAAAGTAGGACAGGAAGGAAGCTAACTTGGAGGATGAGTATCATGAAAAGGAGGGAGATATGGTATTAGATGATGAAGTGGGTAACCCTAGAGTAGAAATTGTGGATTTGCAGGAATAGGACAAGGAGAATACCCCTACTATGTAGGTCCCTTCTGGCCACCTATCGGTTGATATTTCTATTAGTGAGGAAAAATCCCCCCATCCCCAATCCCAGACACCAAAACTAAAATTTAGGTCCTTGAGACTGAAGAGAATGATGAGCAAGGCACCATTCTTTCTCCTGTCAGGATTGAAGAGATATAAGATAACTCTAGAGGGGAGTACCATAGCCAAGACACTGGCAGGTGTAAAAAAGTTTGGTGAAATTTCAATATTAACACTGTTTGTATGGGTATTATATGGGAAGTCATTTTCCCTCAGATCCTGGAGGATAAAGATGGTAAAGTTTATAAGGAAGAACTAATAGACCCATCCTTGGTGGTTTTGAGCGACAAAGCTAGGGAGAAGGAAATGGACTTTCTCAATAACACCAAAAATAGCATGTTGGACCACTTTCGGTCATTTAAATGGCTACACCACGAAATCAAAGAAATCAAGGTTAAAATTTATGGCAATAAGGAAAAGACAACAAAGAACCTGCCTAGCCTGGAAACCAGGGTCCTGAACATAAAGACCAAAATGAAAAGTTTGGAAAAAACCCTTAAGGGAGTGGCTGAGCAAAATCATAACATAATAAAAAACTCCAATGAAAATTTAAAGTTGTTGATCAAAAAGATGGAGGAAAAAACAAACCCCAAGATGGAGCAGGGGATCAAGATAGAAGACACGGAGTAGATGGAAGGTCCAGGAAAAAGAACCAAGGCAAAAACTAGGAAGAACAGGGGGAAAGATGATGGCTCCCAGGTGCAAAATGTCAAAGATACTGTTCAACTTATGGAGGCCCTGGAAAATAATACAGCAGCCATGCTCAAGATCTTGGCTTAACATGTTCTAGTTTTTTTCCTTTCGGCTTGGCTTTTCCTTTTTTGGTTTTTCTTGCTCGGCCCCATGGTGGCCTGATCTTGCTACTTAGTTATGGTTTACTTTATTTGATTTTTATGACTATCCTAAGACTTTATTTGCTATGGGTTTCAGGGTCCCTATAAAACCTGTTTTACTTAATTAAAAACTTTGACAAACCTAAATTTTAATACGTAAGCTTATAATATCATCAGGCTCAACACAATCTTCTTTGCATTGCTCAAATCCATGAGTAGTTTAAGTCTAGGTTGGTTTACAATCAGGTTTTTTGCATATTTTTGGCATACTTTGTTTAACAAATAAAATAATCATCATCATTTTGTTAGATTTCAACTTATAGAGGGTATTACAATAGACTTATATCTTTTATTAAAATTCAATACAAAACAATTTTAAGTTTATCAAGACAAATTATCAACATACAAAATTACAATATGAATATACCTTCTTTCTTGGAATAAAGAGTATGTTGTCTCTATTTATAGTCATTGTACTAAGAATATATATTAATCTTAGTATCCCAATGTTCATACAAAGCTTTCTTTAACTTGTAGACTTGGAAATCTTTATCTTGCACTTTAAAACCATGAGATAATTGGACATATACTTACTCTTTAAAGAACTAAAATAGTTTTTAATTTTTCTTTTTCTTCAAAATGAAATCATATTTCTAATTGTCCATTATCATGCTATTGGTATAAACATTTCCATGTAATTTGTCTCATACCTTCGTGTGAAGCCTTTAGCAACTAACTATATTGTGTATCTTTAAATATTTCCATTGCTATTATACATAATTTTATAAACCCACTTAATACATATCATTCATTTTCTTACCATGCTAAAGTCTCTAAGCTTCTAAATATTACTTTATTGAAGAAATCTATCTCATATTTTATTTCCTACATGAAACCTCATTAATTCACATCTTTAATAGACAATGATTTAAAATCAAAATTTGAAAGTAAAACAAAATTTACTTCCTTACCTCTAAAATTTTGTTCATTTTCTTAGCTTATACTCCTCTAGTAAATGTAAAACATGGAATTGAAATCGGAAATGTACTAAAATAAATATCTAAGAAGATTCTAATAAATGTAAAACATGGAATTGATAGTAGACATGTGCTGAAATAAATGTTTGAGAGGCTTCTAAATTTTCTTGTAAAATATGGAATTAAAAGTGAAAATGTACTAAAATTAAAAAAAAGGGGTACATGGTGGACTTGTGCTAGGGAATGCCAATAGTTGGTTGTTCATTAATAGTTCTTTAGGAAACTAAAATGAAAAATGATGGTTTCACAAATATTGTTAGGAACATATGGCCTTCAGCTAAGTGGGAGGTCAAAAATGTTGAAGGCTCCTCTCAAGGTTACTACCCTCTGAAACCCCCAAAACATGTCAAGTATGGACTTTTATTCTTTTAAGAATTTCTTGATTATTAATTTTAAAGTCCATAACTATGGGTTTTCTTGGGATCTCATAAATGTGTGGAGTCCCCTATGGTCCATGTTATAAACAAATTAAAAAATGTTACAGAAAAGGTAAAGGGATGGAATAGAATCTCTTTAGGTAATATACAATGAAAATAAATATGTGACAATGGAATTGAAGGATAAGCAAGGGGTAAGAAAGGGATGAGCATTAAGTTCACTTAAATGAAACAAGACTAGAAACCAGCCTGCGAGACCTAGAAGCAGCACAAAAAAAACAAAAAACCAGAAACCAAGAACAACACCCAGCAACAGAAAACCCTAGCAACTAAAAAAGATCAGGAACAGGGGAGCATGAGGACCTAGGAAAACTCTAGATGAGTTCCCTCTGCCTCTTTCTTTGCCTCATTAACTTTCTTGATGGCCGCATTGAAATCTGAAAGCTCTAGGATCCTGTCATGGATCTTCTTCCTTTTTGCAAACCAAGTGCGTTTGCCAAGACCAACATCATCTACATCCACTTTATCATCTTCGAGCTTCATGGAAGGAGACCCAACATCCAGCTTCACCTTGATAGTCATGAAGCACTCCATCACAGACCCCATGAAGAGGTTATTATCTAGCATGTGCTTCTTCAGAGTGTTCTCCAATTTTTCCATTTTGACTTGCATTTCCTTCATGTTATTATCACCCTTGTTGACCTTATGGACATCAATCCCCTTTGACCCAGTAGCCAAATTCCTCTATCTAAGATCAACCTTTGTAGAGAGGGAATGAATCTTTAGGTTGAGGCTTTTAATTTCTTAGAAGACCCATTTCATCAGGAGGAATAAATACATTGACATCACCTTCATTATTTGAAGGACACCAAAAGGGGGGTCGATCTTATAATCCATATCCTCTTTTAGGAGTTGAACATTTCACTCCTTCATGTCCACTATTTTCACAAAGGGAATGTTCCTAGAGATAGAAGGATAATTACTCTTCTCATCAGGTTCCAAAATAGGGGTATCATTACCCTCCTTCCTCTTAGACTGCACTTCTATAACCACTTCCAACTTCGGGGAGATAGGAACATCATGTTCCTTAGAGCTATCATAATTAACCATAATTGGGACTTTTTGACCTCCCACATCCTCATCTTTGTCAATAGCAACAGGGTCATTCACAATATCCTTGGCAACAGTGGCTACCTCATCCTTATCCTCATTGTCACTAGAGACGCTGACCAAAGCTGACAGAGACTCTTTGCTTTCCTCATAAGATGAATTAACGATGGAAGCATAACCCTCAACACTCTCACCATCAGAATAAGTTTCCATACCACCCTTCTTATACAATTTCAATTTTTTACCAGTTGACATCTCCTCTTTGTTTTCCCCTTCCCTAATATGTTTCCTTAAATCCTTGGCATAACTAGAGACCCTAGGTGAGGAGATAATAGGGCTACTAATGGCAATTTGCTTAATATGATCCACAATTAGGAGAATAAGGCCCTCATGCAAAATGGGCATGTTCCATTTCTTCCTATGATCAACAATGCTATGATGAAGGGACTACAGTAGAAAGAACCAAATGTTTTTGATTAAGTAAAATAGGTTTTATAGGGTTCTTGAAACCCACGGGTCTAATAAAGAAGTATGAAGAAAGAAAAAAACTTACAAGAAGCAGGCCACAAAAAAGCCAGGGCCAAAAAGCCACAGTAGAGAAGAGAAGAAAAGGCTAGAGAAAGCCAAAAATAGCCTGAACCAGGGAAGCAAAAGTAGGACCAAACAGCCTGGAGGTCGAGCCGGTGACAGTTCTTTTCCTAGTGTGACTGAAACGGATGCAGCCACTGACCTTGATGCTAATCATAGTGGTTGTAAAATGACACCATCAGCACAATGGATTATTTCTTTTTCTAGGATACTCTTCACATCAGTGGAAAAGTCATCTCCTTTTTGCCAAGTCAACTTAGCTTCCTTAGTGACTGCCAAGTTGGTGAACCAATTAGCCACCCCGTTGGCTTCCCTATACACATGGGATATAAACATCTTATCAAAAGAGTTAAGAATGGCTCAAGTTTCAGCTATGATGTTGGCTATAGTCCATGATGGAGGGTGAGTAAGATTTAAGCAGTTGATGATGTTCATCGAGTCTCCTTCTAGCCAGAGCCACTTGACTCCCATATCATGAGTGAGTTTTGTGACCTGAAGAGTTGCACAAGCTTCAACATAATGATTGGTTTGAGTACCCAAAGGGAGACTAACAACCTCTATGCCAAGGCCAAAGTAGTTCCTGATGATTCCTCCACTTCCTTCTTGTCTTGGGTTCCCTTTAGCAGGGTCATCAAAGTTGGCTTTGGTCGAACTAGTCGGGGGGATTCTCCATGCACAGTTCTGTCTTTTATCCTAGGTAGCAGCCTGTGACTTTCCTGCAAGATGGTTAGATCTTCCGCAATAGAAAAATTTCTCCTTAATAGCATGATTGATTTTATCAAAGATGATTTTGGGAGGAGAGGAACAATCACAAAAAATGTGATTGTTACGCTCCTTCCAGATTCCCTAGCAAAGATGAGGAAGAATCTAGGTACAGAATAATCAAAAATCTTGATTAAACCTTTTGAAATCCCATTGGGAATAGAGATCACTGAAGGATAGGGGAAAACACCAAGAAAGATTCAGGACCGAGAAAAGGTGTTTCCAGATTTGACTTACATAAGAGAAGTGAATGAAAAGGTGATCCCTCTTGACATTTGCAAAGAACATACCTATTTTGAATCTGGAACCCATGTTTGATGATATTATCCACTGTGAGGATACGGTTCTAGAGCAAGAGCTAGAAGAAAATATTTATTTTGGGTGTGAGGCCTAGGATTCAAGCTTTGGCCCACAATGGCTTCATATCATGGGTTTGAGTGGTCTACAAAGAATAGGTAGAAGCCATAATGTAGGTACCATCCAAAGAGTCCTCCCAAATAATCTTATCTTGATTGGGTGAGAGAGTAACTATATTGAGAGTGGTCATCAAAGGAGATAGGTCCTAAGAGATCTAAGTGAGATCCACCCATTTTCCATCCCTTCTATAATTGCATACATGAGTCTCATAGGTTTGAGTGCAGACATGTCTCTAGGTATAGAGAGACTCAAAGTCTCTCAAGCTACCCATCTAAAGCCAAATGTAATTCCAAAAATTGATAGAATGACCATTACAAATTTTCCACTTAGCCCTAGATTTAGCCAGCTCCTTGGCATTAAGGAGACCATTCCATATAATAGAACCTTTAGGGGAATCCATCTCATAAAAAAATATGTTAAGTGAGCTATGCGTGAGGTATTTATCTTCAATGGTATCCCACCACTCGCCTTTACTGTTGAAGATTTTCCAGATCTGTTTAGCTTGAAGGGCTTTGTTGAAAGGTCTTAACTTCCTTATGCCAAGGCCACCAGCATTTTTAGGGAGGTAGACTTTCTCCCAAGCAATAAGGGGGATGTTCTTGTGATCCTTAGCTCCTGACCAAAGGAATCTTCTCTGGATTCTTTCCATGGCCTCTGTAACTTTAGCCAGCATAGGGAAAAGGCTGAGGGCATAGGTAGGGAGATTTTGTAATGTAGATTTGACCAATTGGATCTTTCCAGCCTGGCTGAGAATGACCCCTTTCCAGTGAGTGAGCTTCCTATTGAATTTGTATATCAGTTTGTTCCAAAAGGCTTCCAGAGGTTTGACACCTAAGGGAAGACCCAATTAGGAAGAAGGGAAGGTGTCAATGCCACATCCCAGAATATGAGCTATTTTCCTCTGTCTAACTTTAGGGGTGTTAACAAAGAATATAGAGATTTTATTCCATTTGATAGATTGGTCAGTAGCTCTAATATAATTTTTAAGAAGATCCTTCACCACTCTAGCTTCTCCCATCGAAGCCTCTCCCCCAAGAATGGTGTCATCCATGAATTGTTGGTGTGTAAAGACATTATTTCTTGATGAGGGGTTGATGCCTTTCAGGTCCCTGATCATTTTTGAAGCCAAAATGAATCTCCCCAGGCACTTAGCAAGAATGATGAAAAGTATAGGGGAGAGAGGGTCCCCTTGCCTTAGGCCCCTGGAAGGTTTGAAAAAGGAAGATGGGGAGCCATTTATCATGATTGCCAAGGAGGGGGTCAAGATAATTTTATGAAGAAACTTGCAAAAATGGGAGTTGAAATTGAAAGCTTCAAGAACTCTAAGAAGAAACTGCCAGTCTACTTGGTCGTAGGCCTTTGAAAGGTCAAGCATGAGAAGAAAACCTTCTCTTTTTCCTTCTTCAAAGGAATGAATCACTTCATGAACCATCATAATGGAGTCCAGGATCTATCTGCTAGGCACAAAGTTGGATTGCTGCTGCTAGATCAAGGAGGGGAGGACTTTGAGAATTCTAGAGGTGATAACCTTTGAAATGATCTTAAGGAAGGAATTGCAAAGGCTTATGGGCCTAAATTTCTTGAAATAATCTACATGAGAAGTCTTCGGAATGAGAACCAAGAAGGTTGCATTGAGCTCTTTGAGGAGGTTCTTCGAGCCATAAAATTCTTGCACAGCTTTAACCACATCATCTTTCACCATGTCCCAATAAAGATGAAAAAAGAACATAGGGAAGCCATTTGGGCCAAGGGCTTTGTCCCCTAGAAGAGATTCTAGGGCTTTCTTAACTTTTGTCATGTCCGGAATAGAGCATAAAGATTTTTTTTAGCTATTTGTTATGATTCTCGGGATGTTATTTAGGAGATTAGCCCGATCTTGCTTAGAAATCCCCTGATCTTTAGAGAGGAGCTGAGAAAAGTAAGAGATAGCTTCATCCGCAATATCCTTTTCCTCCTTAAGGGCTTGGTCTCCCTTCTTGATTCTACTAATCTTGTTAGCAGCTCTGTGTCTCATAGTAGAGAGGTTGAAGAAGCGAGTATTTTGATCCCCTTCCTTTAGCCAAATGGACCTCGATCTCTGCTTCCAGAAAGTTTCCTCCTGCTCCATAATGTTATGGTAATCTGATAGGATAGCTTTTTCTTTTTGTATTCTATCTTCATCGTAGCCCTATTTCTAGATTTTGGCTTGAATGCGGTTTAGATCATTGAGTGTCTTGTCTTTGGAAGTGAAGATGTGGCCGAATTCATCTTTGTTCCAAATTTTGACATTGTGTTTGATGTTCCTTAGTTTTTTCACCACTCTGAACATGGTTGTGCCCTCGACATCAATGTTCCATTGATCTCTGACTTTATTGAGCAAATTTGGGTGGGAGACCCACATTTTTTCAAATTTGAAGGGAAAGTTTCTTTTCTTGTCAATCTGGTCCAGGGATAGAGAGATGGGAGAGTGGTCAAAACCAGCTCTAACCAAGGAAGAGAGGTTGAGACTATAGTGGTTCAACCAGTCCGGCAAAAATAGGGCCTTGTCCAAATAGACTTAGATGCAATCCTTTCCGATCCACCTGTTTGACCATGTGAAATCAGCGCCTTGAAGATCCATATCCAACAAAGCCAAGTCATTGATGAAGTCCATTAGATCTTGTCTTCTTTCCATATCAGGGGCTATCCCTCCTTATTTTTTCCCTTCTTTTAGGGGAGTGTTGAAGTCCCTCATAATGATGCCTTTAGATCAGTTAAGAGGGGCTAAGGTGGAAATGATCTTGTTCTAGTAGGTATTTCTTTCTTTTTTAGAGTTAGGAGCATAAATATTGAAAATGAACCAACTTTCATTATCTTTTATTCTAGTAAAATGCAAGAGGAAAAGGTTACCTCCTTCATAGATAACATTAGCTCTGAGGTGATTTGAATTCCACACGGTGATGAGGCCACTGAAAGTGCCTTCAGAGCTAGTAGCTCTACTTTCCATCACTTTACTGAATTTAATTCTCTCTAGCTTATCCTTCTGCATTTTGGTTTCCTGGATTAAGAAAATATCTAGTCTATGATCCCTTATCATATTTCTAATGAAATCCTACTTGTGTGAGCTATTTATCCCATGAATGTTCCAAGAGATGACTTTCATTTCTTGATGGAGGTGTTGGAAGCTTGGATAGAATTCTGAGTTCCATCCGCTTTGATCAAGCTAGCTTCTTCTTGCCTACCCTGGCTTGTCCTTTTTATTTCTAGAGTATTAGCACTACCCCTAACTTATTTTTTCCTACTTCTAGTGGCTGTTGGGGATATAGGAGAAGGGTCTCTACTACCGGGTTTATTCTTCTTGTGAACTAAGATCCAACCCTCCTTTTCTTCCTTATCCTTAGCGAAGAGCTCAACCATTATATTGAATTAGTTTCAGGAGGCTGTGACCATCAGATCTTCAATCTATTGGTACTTCCCTGATTCCTGCATCTCAAGGCTAGGTTCTGAGTTGTGCATTTTCACACCATCCATAGAGGGAGCAATGGATTCTAGGACAAAGGAAATAGGGATGATGTGAGGGCATGAGTCACCACCTTCAACCTGAACATTGTTCTTGTTTTCTTCACTTGTTTCTTATTGTATGGTGACGTCCTAATCGAAACCCAAGAGTGGTAGGGTCTCTCCACTAGACTCTTCAGTTTGAGGCCTTTGCGGCTCCTCCACAACCCTGGTTTCCTTTGCATTCGGAATGGGCACTAGTTGTTCTTTTTTCTTCCAGACTCTATTGGTTTTCGACTCTGTACCCTTCTGGGGGACTCCTTTATTTTATTTTCTTTGTTCTTGTCTAGCTTTCCTTTCTTTCTCTTTGTTCTAGAGAACTGGACATGTTTTGGCTCTATGGCCAGCTTTCTTGCAGCGGAAACAAGCAAGTGGAAGCTTTCATAGTCCAGTTTCTACACAGACTTTCCCAGTTTGGAATGAAGCTCTATGACTTCTAACATATCGTTAAATTCTTCCACTCTGATACAAATCCTTGCATAAGTGAGGTGGCACCTTGCCACTGTAATAGGGTCAATGGAGAGAAGGGTACCAAAAGATTTGGCGATCCTGTAAAAAACATCTTCATTCCAGAACTTCAAGGGAAGTTCAGGTAGTTTCACCCACACCAAGGCCTGGACAAAGAAGGAATCATTAAGATCAAGTTTAGGAGTCCATTTTTGCAATGTCAGAGTGGCCTTTCCTATGACCCAAGTGCCAGCGCAAAGGATATTATCCAAGTCCTCTTTGCAGGAGAACTCAAAAGACAAAAACCCCTTAGCCATAGCTATTACCTAGACTTGACCCTTCAAGTCCCATTTTTTCTTTGTAAATATCCTGACAATGTCTATGTTTGGTCTAGAGCCAACAAAATTGGCCACCAGAGTATGGTCCATGGATGCAATATTGTGGTCAACCAGCTCATCCGGGATTTCTAAAATGTAGTTACCTTTTTCCTTGTCTAAAATTTCCTTAATAGATGGGAAAGAGGACTTTCCTGTGGGTTTTATCCCAAAGAGTGTTGATCATCGACAAGGGAGACCGTCCTGGTCACATGCTTGGGTCTTTGTAGTTGAGCATAGCCTAGGGAAGCCCTCATTCTCAGCTCCCACCCCCGCTTCATTTCCTGGGTCTTTCTCCTTTTCACTGGGATCCCATCCTTTTTCTCTAGGTTTGTAGAGTCCTGATCTGCAAGGGAATCATTGCAGAAGGCATCCCCTGAGGAACCCACAACCTACAAACTAGGATTCCCACCCACCTTCAAATTCAAATTTCCTCCCACTCTTGCTCCCACTCCGCCTATTGCCATCTCCATTTTTATTGTTATGATCAGGACTATCGTATTTTATTGAATCAAACAAAGGCCTGGTTTGACAGTATTTTTATGATACAAACATGGTTGGCCTCATTGTGGACGTGAATTTAAATTTCCTCCCGCTCTCGCTCCTGCTCGTCCCATTGCCATCTTCATTTTTATTGTTATGATCCCAGAAAGAAAGAACCAAATGTTATATTAGTAGAAAATGTTTAATTTTTAATGTTGTATAAAATAGCTAGTTTTAATATTTTATTTTGCAAACTAAAACCTTAAACCTTAAAATGTAAACCTTAAAATCTAAATCTTAAACCTTAAAACTTAAACCTTTAGTACTATCAAACCTATAACAATACTTAAATCTTCAAACTATTAAACCCAAAACAAAACTTAAATCATTAAACTATTAAACCTAAAATGGAGCTAAAATGAGCATCTAATTATAGATGATAACTTTTTATCATAGTACCCTCCCATCAATGCTCATCTCACATTATCAAATCCATCAACCTAGGCACCATGTCCATCTTGTTACATCATACAAGAATAGAAAAAAATTTCCAACATTGACATCATTTTCACAAAGAGACTCAAATGCAAACCATAAATTATAATATATCATTATCTCAAAATACACTCACTTCATGTAATATTAATCAAATAGAGCATTTAGATCATCTCATGAGTATACATGACATATATCTCACAACATCAACATTACAACAAAATACATATTTGATTACTTCAAGAAATGTTTTACATATTTTCATATAAAACATCTTTTGTTAGATCATGATATTAGTAAAAGCTTAAATGTTAGTACATGATATTTGGTAGATCTACTCCCTTAAATATTCCATCAGTGTCCACCATGTATACTATACATGACATCAATACTACATTAGAGAACTACCAAATAATTTAAAAATTAAAAAAAAATAAAATAATTTAAACTAAATTCAAAATAATTATATACCCTTACAATATTTTAATAATATTACTAGATGAAAGAATCTCGTTTATCATTTTCTCATGCAACATGAACCTTGATATGTCTATAATTTTTCATTTATCAAATTTTACAATTTTATGCAACCTTTCATGCAAGATAAAACATGCAAATATATTTACAATATCCCATGTATTTTCATTTCATGCATATGACATGCTAGTTTATTTTCTAAATAAACCAATTTAGATTTGAAATCATGCTCCTTTCCTGAAATGATATGTTTAGAAATTTTTTGGACATTCAAAGAACCTTTAAACATCAACACCTGAGATGTGGAATTTCATAGGAAAGATGTCTCAAGTGCAAGCATATCAGTGATGATTGTTTCCACAACACTTGAGGAGGCATTAGACACACTCAAAGTAGATGTGGTATTTTTAAGAAACGGAGTGTCATGTGTAGCACTAGAGGAAGCATTAAAGACAATTAGAGGAGATGTATAATTTTGGAGGAAATGTGTCTCATGTGTAGAGGATGTGGGAACACTTATGTTGTGTAGATGGTTTTAGGTTCCATGGTCAAGAGATCCATTGACATAGGCATTTTGGCATCTCTTGAATAAGAAATTAAGTCAGGAGATCCACTATTATGGTCAGTTCAGTGTTTCATGAGCAAGTGAGGAGGATTGGTGAAGGCTCTTCATTAAAGTCTCTAGAGGGTTGAGTTTGAAACCATTAAAACTTATATACTCTTATTTGGATTAATGTAATAAGGGTGGGAATGTTGGTGTATTCCATTAATTTATGTTAGTTATAAATTATGTATGTTAAATAAAGGGAAGTTACACTCTTGCAAGTAGTTATCTACAAGAATAATGACTTTAAAAATCCAATGAGATTGTAATATAATCATTAGAGTGAATTCAATGAAATATCATTAAATTAATATATTATGTTTTTACTTGAATCTCTGACACACTTGACCAACACACTAAGAGGTGAAATTAATTTAAAGCACACATTTAACAAATATTGCTAGTAATAATTTATTCATGGTATTTTTCAATTCTCAAATTTGTATTATTTTGATTGTGTAGATATTTTTATTTAGATTAACCAATTTGAAAAATAGATTTTTAAAGGTCCCACCATTTTTAAAAGAATCAAGAAATTATTCAAAGATGTTTATATATAAAAACATATGATAACCATACTACTATGATTTAAGAGGTGGATTTAGGTTCTCTCCCTAGCCTTGCTACCAAGCTTCATAGTTGAGACAAAGGTATGAGTCCTCTTGATAGCATTATTTTTTATTGCTGGTAAAAATGGGTTTTATGGGGACCCTAAACCCCTTACAATTCTTACAAAAAAGAAATAATCAATAAGCACACTGAACTAAAACAGGACTGGAAACCAGCCAGCTATACCTAGAACTAGCACAAAAAAACCAAAAGACCAAAAATAAAAAATGACACCCAGCAACAAAAAAACCTAAAACTAAACCAGCACGGGAACAGGGAAACATGAGGACCTAGGCAAACTCTAGATGATTTCCCTCTACCTCTTTCTTAGCCTCAGACACCTTCTTGATGGCCACGTTAAAATATGAGAGCTTCAAGATCCTATCATGGATCGTCTTCCTTTTTGTGGACCATGTGCACATGCCATCATTGTTAATAAGGTTTACAATATTAATAAAGATTTACGGTAGAAACATGATGATTTAGTTAAATCTCTACAGTTTGGTCATGATCATTTTTCCCTCTTTTCTTTTCTTTTTGTTTTTTGTTGTCTAGTAGCTCGTTAGCATCTATTTTATTTTAGGTAGATGTGATTTTCAAAGGGTATCAGGTCCATTCAAAGAATTTTTTCTATAATAAAAATATATGATAATATAATAGATAATTATATAGAAATAATATAGTAATGGGGTGGCCAAAGAAACTCTTAGGTTAGTTATCCCCGAAAAGTGTTGAGAAATTAGTATGGTGGGTTTCTTTAAAAAGTGTTGGTCTCCTTGGGAAGTAAGAGAAATCAACTTTCTAAATTTTATTCTAACTACCGTGGATTACGCCTTGCCTTAAAAATGATTTATAATTATAATTATATTGAAGGAGATTCTAAAAATATCATTTAGTATCTTAAGGACCTCCAAAAACCCACTTGTTCAAAAAAATAGATCAAGGACACAATTGATATTATTAAATAGTTTTAAAAATGTAATACATTGTACATGCACTTAGAGAAGGAAAATTAGCGCAAAATAATTTTTCTAGTATTGATGTCAAAAGTGACAAAATCATGAATTATAAAAATGGAAATGCAGATTTTGATCCTGATTCTTTAGATTGAGAGGATGAAATATCTAGAATAAGCCAAATGAGTAACCCTAATACTAAGAGAGTTTCCCCTATTTTAGTTTCTATTAGTGATGCTTTTAGTGGTTGATTTCAATAGGTAGGGTTTTAGGAGTCTTTTCCTATCATAGATCTAGAAGGAAGACTCTTTTTTCTCAAGATTTGGCAAAATATTTGCCACTCCTTAATTTTGATTATGAGAGCTTGCTTGACTATCTAGGTATTGTCAGGAATGGTCTTGTGGACTCCGTCAAGATGAATATGTGAACTTTTCATGATATTAACCAGATTAATATAAAATTATACTCTGATCAATATAAAATGGATAACATTCAAAATTGAGAGATTCTTTATAGTGGGAATGAGGGTAGAATCATGTATCTTCCTTGCAAAAAGTAGTTAAGGATGTTGAAATTATTAAAAATACCTATGAGGGAAGAACAATGGGTTTGGAAATAAAGATAAAAAAAAATATAAATGATAACCTCATTACGTTGGTATCTTTTAGTCAAATGGTGATTAAGGTCATTGTTGAAAAAATCAAGAATTTGATGGATAAATAAGATAAAATACATCAAAATTAGAATCAAGTGGTTGATGTTTATTTTTATGATAATTTGAAACACTTTTTTGCAGATGATAACAAAGGACCATACACTCACACTTGTGGAAATCTCAAGAAGACAATTGTTCAGTTTGCTAAAGATCTTCAAGACATGAGGAAACTATATTTTCATTTTACAAGTGGGAAGAACATGCATATGAGGCCCTAAAGAATTTGAATTATGTATGTTCTTTTTCTTTTCTCCTTTGTTTCTAGCTCTCTATGTGGTGCCTAGTTTTGTTGATGGTTGGATAACTCTTCACCAATTGTATGGTGTGGGTCGTGTTTTGTACATATGGCATTCCAAATCCCTTGAAATCTTTTCTGGTCCTTAATAAAAAATAACAAATTAGTAGCACCTCACCAATTATGACATGTTAAAATAGACAAGACTAATAAAAAAGAACAATAGAAAATCCATGAAGTCAAGGTGTTTTGAACCCAAATTTTTTAGAGATAATTGCATCATCCCAACAACCTTAGTCTCTTAGCTAGCTAAATCTTGTTCCTTTCTAGTAGAATTATCATTTCTAAGTTCTAATTTATAGTAAAAAAGAAGTAATAAGAGATTTAATTTTTGAAGGATAAGGTGATCAAAGAGGGGAAGACCTTAATCACATCAACCATAGTACACAATCCAAAAAATATATAACATTTATATATTTGATTATCTTATCAAGTATAAAAAATTATCTAGTAATGTATAATCACAATTCCTCCTCATAAAACTCTAATTGTAATCCACGTGAAATCTCACACACTTTGTAACTCTCTAAAAAAATTACTCCTATTCAAAATAAATTTTATGAACCACGTAAAAGGATTTAAAAATAATTTGAATGACGAAAAAATAGAATACAATGTAAAATTCTTTTGAAAAATTGAAGATTTCCAATTTAGTACAATGTTTCCATTTTTTTCATTCCACAATTTTCCCTTTTTTTTATATATATTTTCCCTATCCCTTAAGAACTTCCTAATGAGAAAATTAGTTAAATTGTAAGATGATTTATGAATAATAATGTCAAGGATATAATTCCCTTCTTGAACAAGCATTAAGGAAGGACAATGAGTTAAAAAGGGGTATAATTTAACTTCAACCACCTTAGCTCATGACTGCTTCAAAGTATGGTGAATGTTACATCTTAAAGTATAAGAGGATATATGGGAAATTCATAAGAGGAAACAACACTTCCATTCCTCAACAATATTGCCTCTAAGAGGTATATCAAAGAGATAAACCCTGAAACCACAACATAATAATCTTAATTTACATTTGCAATATTAAAACAATTAATTTTAAAATGCCCTTTCCTAAGTGGAACAAAAAAATATTTATATCCCAAAAAAATTCAAAAGGCATATATTTGGTCCCTTACTAATGACAATATTAAAAGGGCATATTAGGACTATGTAGGCATCCCTTTGATAATGAGGCTTTGACATAATACAAATATAAGTGGTGTAGTAAAAGGATAATTTCAAGACCCTAACAAGACTAACATAGTTAATAGAATTTATTGTAATTAAGATATGTAAAATTATGTGTGGAACTATATATGACACTAATAAAGTATCTACTTTTCTCTACGTTTAAATGATATATTAGATCAAAGTGGTGTAGTAAAAGGATAATTTCAAGACCCTAACAAGACTAACATAGTTAATAGAATTTATTGTAATTAAGCTATGTAAAATTATGTATGGAACTATATATGACACTAATAAAGTATCTACTTTTTTCTACATTTAAATGATATATTAGATCAAATTTTATTTATCTTAAAATATTTTAATATATTTTAACATAATATGGTATTTCTCTAGATATGAATAACTTATAAGAAAAAGGTTTCTCTTTTATGTCTATTAAATAGTTTTTATTTTAAAGAAAAAATTTAAATATTTTTTTTAATGTAGACTCAAATATTATTATATATTTTTACTTATTATTAGACTATCTAAAATTCAAATTAAAAACCATTTCTTTAATATATAATCATATTTAATATTTTCTTTCAATATTATTGATGAATGATAGTCTAATATCTACATTAAATTTATATCAATGATAATCAAGAGAATTTTTGAGATAATTGTATAACAAAATCTCTATTCAATTATTCTCTTCATTTTAAGAATAAATAAAGAATGATATAAATTATTAATACAAAACTCTCCCACTTATAATTAAAATTATAGTGAAATAATATTATATATATACATATGCATATGCATATGTATAGGAAATGAGAAATTATATAATTTCTTTGTCAACTTTTAACTATTGTTTGTGTTCTAAATTTAAAATATTTTTAATAGTTTTCAAATATATATTAAAAATATGGAAAGATTATATGATATCAAAATCTAAACTTTAAATTTATCTTAATAAAAGTTCATTAAAATATTAATTTATACATGTATTGCTAATTGACTTGGAATTTTAAAATATTGTTCATAAATATAATGATATAATAATATAATAGTAATATTAATTTAGTTTTAATGTTTACTTTTGTAAAGACTTTTTTTTAAGCATAAATAGGCTAGCCACCATATATATTTATTAATTTATAATCTGATTCAAGGACTCAACCTAGAAAGAACTAGAGAAGAAAACTCAAAATCCTTGTTCAATACATAGTATAAACATAGTGAACTTTCCTAACTCGAAACTACATCAAATTACAAAGATGTAAAATAAATACACCAAATTAAGATCATGTCAAAAATAACATTGAGCCCTCAAATTTGGAGCTGGGGAGTTGCACAAATGTAACAATCGACAAACGAACAATGAGCCTACAAAAGAGACATGAAGCTGGATGATCACAGACAGACCCAAAAGTAACCAAAATTTCAAAACCCTGATATTAACAATTCATTCCTCCGTCACCAGTGAATCACCATGTTGATTATCTATTTGTCCTTGGGGAAAATCCCACGCATTCTACCATCCGAGTGGAGGAGCCTGAGGAATATCTAAACCCCATTCGGCTTAATCAATCTGCTAGGGGTCTGTATGATGAACGATAAAATCTGGTTGATGGTCATGGATTTCATCTAGTGGGGTATTGATTGATGATGGAAAGTTCAAATCTAGAACCGTCGACGGAAGAGAAGATACTAATGCTCTTCTTTCAGAAGGCTTCTTTTGGAGACTTGGCCACGGGGAGATGTTTGGAGAGCCCAACAGGTCTAATATGGCATTGATAGTTCGATGAATGTTTCCGTCAAGTTCAGCCCCAAAAGCCCTCGACACCACTTGCAAAGTAGCTTTGACAATTTGATAACTATGCCTCTCCAATGCCCGTTTAATGTTATCGTAAATCATCATATGTTCATGTTTAGCCAGTAGAGTTTTTCATGGAAACAAACCTCCTACTAAGGCACACCCCATCCACAGATCATATTTTTGAATAGCCAACATTAATTTATTGCCCTTAATAAATTGTGACAGAACTACCTTGTTTGCGATTAACACCAAAAGATCCACAGATTGCAATAGATCCATTAAATTGGAGAGAAAATTTGAAATCATCTGCGAAGGCAAAATGATTTGTTTTGACCTCAGAGATAACACATACTCTCTTATTACCTTATGGATAGCTCTGCAGATCACATGAGAATGACAAATGAAAATAGAGACAAGCAAGAAATCATCTACCCAAGTAGGACATGGCACCTCTGATTCCTCTGGTAGAAGGAAAATTCTATAGTTGCATGGCTTCAAATCATCATGAAGTAAACCACCAGAGTCACAACGCGGGCACAAGACTGAATTAACCGCCACACTACATACACTCTCGAAACATTGATTTGATTAGGAAGGAGTAACATGTTTGCAATCTACCCACATAATGTGGTATTCATATTATGGTATGCCAAGAGTCTCATCTGATTTAGTCTCTATCTACTTCACACTAATTCAATATTAAGTTTAGGTCATTGTATAATGAAAATAAGTACCAACACATATCTTTCGTTTGTTTTATGAAATATAAAAATATAAAAAATGAGAATATTTTGAATTTTTTTAATATTTTAATAATACAATAAAATAATTTTATCTTAAAAGTATTTTTTTTCTTTTTATAATTTTTAATACCTTTCACCCACATTTCTAATTTACTTAATTCAGAAGTTAGGATTAATCATTCGGCTATTTGGAATAGTATCTAGCAAGATAAAAGTATTTCTCACCTTGGGGCGAAGTGGATGATGGGTAAAGGTTGCAATATTAAGTTTTGGGAAGATTGATGGCTTAAGAGCTCTCCGCTCACTTCTAACCATAATATTTAACCTCTCATTGAGGAGTGTATCCATAGATTTGGTCCCAGGGATTGTAATTATTGGAGGAATCAATCGTGGGTTGATCTGGCACTTGTGGATGACTGCCTCAAACATTTGATGCTAGATCTCAATGTGTGGAGACTTGAGCTGTCAGTGGAGGATGATTGGATCTGGGCTGCTCATGCCTCTGGGTCCTATATTCTTTCCTTGGCCTCAACTCTTCTTATAGACCATTCAGATCATCCCTCGTTCTAGGCTAAGGTTTGGGATAAAAGGTTCATTCCTAAAATTAACTTGTTTTATTGGTTGGTTTTGCAAAATAAGATTTTTACTCTGGATAATATTCAAAAGAGGGATGATTTTTTTAGTCGTTGTTTCCTTTGTATGAAGGAGAAGGAAACTATCTTTTATTTAGCTATTTCTTGTCCTTTATCATGGGAAGTTTGGAACATTATTTTGAGTATTTGGAACCAATACTAGGTTTCCCCTCACTGCATGCAAGATGTTTTTATTCAATGGAGAAATGTGGATGTGGGAATTGATAGAAACCTTTGGAATATAATTTCTCCTCATGTTATTTCAAAAATTTCAAGAGAGCGTAATGACATGGTTTTCAAAAATAATTTTTTGCCTCCTTCTGTGGTTGCGAAAAAAGTCAAAAGAAGTATCAAGGAGAATTGTGGTGCTATGATGGGTGAGTAGATAGATTTCTTTACTGGAAAAAACCTTAACAAAGTTACAAAAGCCTCTTAGTCTTCAATGTGGGAGAATGGTATTTGGCTCTCTCCCCCCAAAGAATTGATTAAATTCAATTTCGATGGGGGCTCTAAGGGAAACACGGGTCCTGCTGGGTGTGGAGGGATTATTAGGGATGAGGAGGCTAACTATCATGTTGTTGTGGCATTCTCTATAGGTATTCAGTCTAACTACATGGTGGAAACGACGGGCCTCCTCCAAACCTTAAAACTTATTGATTTATCCAAGTGTAATAAAGTGTGGATTGAGGGTGATTCTATGAATATTTAAAGATTGCATCAAAGGAAAATCTAAACCGCCATGGATAATTAGAGCCTTTATTAAAGACGCTCTTGAAATTATTAATAATTTTTAGGATGTACTGATATCACATGTGTATCATGAGACCAATGGGATGGCTGACGCTATGGCTAACTTTCCTGTCAAATTGGAGGCTATCATGACTTGGCATGGCGATAGTAAACTTAATGTTGATTTGAAATCTAAGGTGGAGTATGATAAGATTTATAGTTGGAGGGCTGAATTGGTGTATCTTTGTATTAATAATGACAAGACATATTTTTTTTAAGGGTTGTAATTTCATTATGGAAATTTTTGGCTTTCCCAAGATTGAGAGGAGAAGACACGAATTCATTAGAGTGGTGACACATTTTTCCTTTGCCATTGTTTTTGTTTTGTGCATGCTTCTTGCTGAGAATCCTTTCTGGTTTGAAGGTGTTGCAACTAGTAAGGGTGGGCAGTTCAACCATCGGGAACCCAAGAACTGTAAGAGATGGAAGGAAGAGAAGGAGGTCTTGGATAAGCTGCGTAAAGGTGGGCTTACTCCTTTTATGGAAATATTGCATGGGTTTAATGAAGAGGTCACAAAAATATTTGTTGATAGTTGGAAGGATGACATTGTGAATATTGGGGGAATGGAGGTCAAGATTAATGAGGACCTTATTACTGAAGTCTTAGGCTTAAACATGAAAGGGATGAAATTTTACAAGGATAAGAAGATCTCCTACAATGTCATTCATCATTTTCCCAAGGATGAAGAGGAAGAGAGAAATCTGATTAAGGGTGTTGGGGGGTGCTATGATGTCGAGATTTTTAAGGAAATCTAGTCCAATATTATGGTGGCCATAATGGATTATATTACCCTCAATGGGAGGTACAAACAAGCTCATTATTATCATTTTGTTCTTCTCTATCATTTTAGGCATTTGGTTAGGGTTTCCTTTCCATTCTATTTTCTTAGTTCTCTCTGCCATAGCATTGTTGGTCATAAAAGGAAAGAGAGTAAGCATGTTATTCATGAAGTGCTTATTCTTCTTATTATGGAACATGTCAAGAAGATTTCTACTCTCAGCCTGATTCCTCCTCAGATTTTGGGTGGTGGGTCTTCTAAGAGTTTGAAAGAAAGAGGTAGGGATGGTGTGTGCAAGGAGTGGTCGACCTCTAAAAAGTTGAAATTTGGGAAGAAAAGTGGCATGTAGATTTCCTTAGAGGGGGAAAACATTGAGGGGTTTACGGATATGAAAGGTCATTCTTAGAAAAGAACCAAGGAAGATAATAAGGACACTTTGTTTGTAATCAGTAGTGAGAGGAAAGTGGAGGGTGATAAAAATATTAAGACCAATGTGGAAATGGATGATCAAAATGACCCTGGTGGTGAGAAAGTTCCTATCCTGGTCAATTATGATAGTCTTGTGGACCACAATGTTCCTATCTCCCCACACAATGAAGCCTCCATGAATGTGCCGTTGGACAAAGAGGTTAAAGAAGTGAGATGTGAAGAGACTATTTTGGATAAGGATATTCCCTCCTCTTCTAGAACTATTCCTTTTCTGACTACTATTGACATGTAGGAGAGGAATGTTAAGCTCCTCAAGGAAGACCTAGAGGATAAAATTGATCCCCCATTTGGTGTCCAAAAAATGGCAAAAGCTATTTCTATGTACTCCTTTCATTTGGTTAAATGGGTTTTTCATGAAATCAAGACTCTGAGTCTTAACGTTAGATCCTTTTCTGCCAAAGTTGATAATATCCACAAGAGGCTAGATTCTAGGTTGGATTGCAAGGACAAAGCCATGGAGAACAATGACAACAAGAAGATGCATCTTTTGTAGGACAAAGTGGATAAAATGGAGTCTACCCACAAGAAGATTCTCTTGGACGCCAATTTTTTATGGAGAATGTAGTTGAGTGCATCAACGGGATCAACCAGGAGCTGGACGTGGGGTCCCCTATGAAGATTGAAGATACCAAAGATGATGATGAGGACCATAGTGGGTCAGGAAAGTGTACCAAATCTTCTAAGAAGAGGAAGATTTTATAGGATTCTAGAGCTCTCTGATCTCAATGCTACCATTAGTAAGATGTCTAATACTAAAATAGACATGGAGGAAACTCTTCGAAGTGTGTTAGGAATATAGGAGCTTGATAGAGAAAATCTAATGTCTATAAATGTGTTGTTTATTCATATATTTTTTACCAAAGAATACTTACTAAATCTATATTGTGTGATTGCAGGGGAGAAGATAATGTTGTGCTGATTGATTGCTTTCCTCTAATCATACGAATCATATAAATATACTATGACTAGTCATATCTATGTAGAGACATGACTCCACGTGGCTTAAGCCATGTAGATCCATGTCTATATGTAGACATGCCCTTTGGTAATACAGCTTATAAAATGTTGTTTAGTTTGTATAGCCCTTCATAACACATTCAATTGCTACATTAACTATCTTTCGATAGTTAACGTAACATATCATATATTAATATGATATGTTTTTGATAGAAAAAGAAGCAAGAGGTTGTTGGCCCATGGAACAAGGAAGACTAAGAGCACATTAATAGTACTACCTTCACAATAGATAATCAGCAGAGTAACAATATCTAGTATGCCTTTAACAAAAATAAACTTGTAGATCCTTAATAGTGATCCAGGGTTATAGTTTAACCAAAAAGCCTTGAACATAATAACAATAAACTGCCTTGTAGGGCTAAACCAAAGTCTTAAATTCTTAACCACATAACAGAAAAACACAAAATAAAACCTGGGACCCAAGGCCCTGGAACAAGACAGCATCACCATGGCACCAACAATAGTTAGGTCCTCTCACCCAGCCACTTGGACATCAAGGTGGTGGCCCATTCTTCCTGCAAAAATAGGAACAAGTTTGTTGTCCTCATCAACTTCTAGCTTACCACCAACAATCTTTTCCTGTACATTACACAAAGTCACTGCTGACATGTGCATCACTTTAAGGGTAAAATTATTAGAGTTAGTGATGCAAGCCTTGATTTCCTTCATATCCTTCTTGAGACTGAGGATCTCATTGTCCAACTCAGTGAATTTTTGCTTGAGGGATTCTTTGAACTTGACATTCTCAGCTAAAGCCATGGTAGCATGCTCAGTGCAAGGGGAGTTGACCTACTATGTGTGGGGAGAGGGAGGGGTTGGGGTATTGCTACAAGGGATTTTGTTCACCACAGGTAGGGGATTCATAGGATGAGCATTGGCAGACCTGGGGGGCTCAAATGCTCGACTGAGGAGCCTTTAATCAACCCAGAGGAGCCAGAGGTATCCATATCCTCTGAAAGCATCATGTGCTTAGTGGTTGTTTCTTTGAGTCATCTTTTACATTTTTCTTTAGTAATTCTATTGGAGCGCTAGATGGTACCACCCATTTCAACCTCTGACCCCAGTTGACTGCATGACTTTTTTATTTTCTTAAGCCTCTTCTTAGCCTCAAGGGTGCTATCTTCCACCATCTTATATTTTGCTTCCAGGGAATCAGAAACATGGGAATCCTCTAATTCCTTTGACCTTTTGAAGGTGTTTCACACACACATCTTGCGGCCCTTTCCATCACAGGGGAGAAGGTTAGGCTCCTGGTTAGACTGGGAGGGGGATTGAGAGGGGTTATTAGCTCCCAAAGGACTAATGTCCAAGGTGATTTCAATGATAGTTAGGGGTAATTGAGGCGAGGGGAAAATGGCTTTGTGCAACTTGAACAAATAGAGTAAAAGGCCTTGGTGCAGGATGGGAATTAACTTCTTAGGGTTTTTGTTCTCCTTAAGGTCCAGAATGTTGCTTTCCAATGAGTGGAGGAGGTAGAACAAAATAGAAATAAGGTCTCTATTTCTAATTTGATTAAGGGACAACAAATGATAGTAATTTTTCCCTCTAAAGTGAAATACTTCATGATAATATGACAAACCTTAGGCCAAAAATCGGGAAGTAGCTCACGATTGAAACCCCCAAAATTTTTCACAAGATTTTCTCTAGGCCTGAAGATTTAGTTGAGACTAATCATGTCTAGTGTTTGGCTAGTTTTCCTATATTTCCTTCCCTCCATCAAGAGCCACGTTTCTTTTCCAATGAATTCTTTGTTGATTTGGAAGTGGATGCCCCAGACAACCACCTTTCTATTATTCCATGATGACACAAATTTCTTAGAAATTTGTTCATCATGGTCGCTCTTCATTCTTTCCATAAAAACCCAAATACCACTGTCTTTGCAGTCGTGAATAACCAGAGGATCAGAAGTGAACTCCTCTTCAATTTTTTCAAGTTCAATGTGTAATTTATTGCCACCCATCTTGAATGGACTTGTCTCCACAATGGTTGCCTTCAGAAAATTACAGAGTCGAGCTTTGTAGGAAAGGGCATAAAACAAGGCTTTTTGAATTAACTACCTTGTGCAAATTTTTCTCATAAAAGGCACAGGCTGTGTGATCTTTGGGGAAATGAGCCTCATATAGTGAAATCTAGTGGATCTCCAAGTATAATAATTAGAAGTTAATCCAATTTTTCCATTAATGTCCTTGGTAGTTGAAATGACATGCTGATGCAAACAACCTCCATTCCACGCGTAATCTCTCAATGGGAAACTATGGACTTTTATTAAATTTTGTGCATACATAGTCATAAAAATTATTATCATCACATTAAGCCAGCATAGAAGCTTGGTGGGGCCCTCAACAATTCTATCGCCAATGCAACTCATTTTAAATATTACTGGTGTCATGTTTTTCCCACATGATTAGTTATTGGGTCTCCTTTGGTAGGGCACTAATCTCCTTCCAACTAACCACCCTAGTTTGGTTGAGCTGAATACCCGCCACAGAATCAGCCACCGAGTTACCTTCCCTATAGATATGGGAAGTGATAGTGTTCTGAAAGTTGTTGAGAGGCTCCAAAACTTTTTCTATGATGGTGTTCACCCACCACCCCGCATTCAACCTTCTATTAACAACCTCCAAAATTACTTTGGAATCTCCCTCGATCACCAACATCGTGATATTATTATACCTTCATCTTGGTTAACAGTACTATTTCTGAGCGGCCCAACATAAGCCAAAAGGAAAGAACCATTGTGGTCCTATACTACTCCACCCCCATCCTAGGCAAGGTTGTTCACTGCCCCATCAAAGTTTAGTTTGATCCAACCAATGGGCGGGGCAACCCAACGGGTAGCATTTTGGTCTATTAACCAAGAGTTGTTGAACCTAGTGAAGTCGACCAACAAGTTCCAATTGTCAGCAGTTTTGATCTTTGAAGTTGAAGGGGTGCAGAGGGAAGTTTCCATTTAGCTGAGGCAACATTCTCACTTAGGAGCTTAGTGCCCAGATAGAGAGAGGCCTCAAGCAGGGAATACGCCTCCATGAAGATCTTGTTGTTCCTTTATTTCTAGATAGTCCATCAAATGTGTGGGGGAGTAAGCACCATAGGAGCTAGAGGA
Source organism: Chamaecyparis obtusa (assembly GCA_027943335.1). Lineage (NCBI taxonomy): Eukaryota > Viridiplantae > Streptophyta > Pinopsida > Cupressales > Cupressaceae > Chamaecyparis > Chamaecyparis obtusa. The sequence goes on from BSBK01001743.1 coordinate 163,554, forward strand.
GAGGGTTATCGGAAGGGGATCACCCATCATTAAATATATATATTTATGTACATATAATCAACTATTATATTGAGAAACATTAATATAATCATATTAATCAATTTGATGCTATAATTTAACACTCCCTCTTAGAGAGAAAAGATTGATGATCACAAGAAGTGAGTTTTATTGAAATCCCCAACTTAATTTGCCACTAGATTTCCCTTGAAATAACACATAGTCACTTGGATCAGGATTTCCAGCATGATCTGGAACATAATTCAACTTGATAAAGGAAATTTATCACAATGCCCGACCTAATTTAGAACTAGATTTCAGTGATAAATATAGGTGTCAAGATATCCAGTGCATTCCAGATCAAAACTTGAACCACTCGTTATCATGATCCTTGACTAAATTTGGAACTAGATTAGATGATAAATTAAGTCAAACTATTTTAGGTCATCACGTTACAATAGTGACTTTACACACAAGAAGGATCATCATCTTTCAAAAAAACACAATATTGCAATATTTAAATTTTATTCATGAATACATTAATTTATATATTTAAGATATAGAATCTCAAAAATTTAATCATAACTTAATCATAGCAAGTTTCTATCTGAAGTACTCAATTTTTAACTTCACACAAGGCTTGGTAAAAATATCAATATTTTGTTCTTCATCACTTATGTAGATGAGTTTGATAATATCTTTGTCTACCATATCTCTTATGTAGTGATAAGCAATTTTTATGTGTTTGGAGCAATTGTAAAAAATTGGATTTATAGAAAGATTAATGCAACTTTGATTTTCACAATAGATTACTTTAGGTTTTAGAGGCTTGCCAAACAATCCAAATACTAACTTCCTTAACCATAGTGCTTCACGAGCACCCATAGAAGTGGCCATGTATTCTGATTGGGTAGAACTTTGAGCAAGAGCTAACTATTTTCTACCGAACCATGAAATCATTGTTGATCCAAGGCTAAAGCAACATCCTATAGTGTTTTTACAGTCAATTGAATTTTCAATCCAATCGGAGTCAGTGAATCCTTGGAGTTGTATCTCAACATTCTCATACTTTAGAGCCAACTCAATTGTACTACATAAGTATCTCAGAATATGTTTAGCTGTTGTTAAGTGGATCTTCTTAGGTTCACACATGAAATGACTTAAAACATTTGTAGCATAGCAGAGATTAGGATGAGTGTTTACCAAGAACATAAGAGATCCTATTAGTTGTCTGTAATAAGAAGAATCTGTAGGCTCTAAATTTGTAGCTTCTTCTTTGATTTTATGAAGATTTGTTTTCATCGGAGTGGTTAATGGTTTACATTCCTTCATGCCAAATCTGGTTAAGATGTCCATAGTATACTTTCTTTGATTTAGAAAAATATGATTTTCTTTCTGTACAACTTCTAATCCTAAGAAGTAGTGTAACAATCCTAGATCCTTTGTGTCAAATTCATTTGTGAGTTCTTGTTTTCATTTAGCAATAAGATGATCTTCTCCTGTAATTAATAAGTCATCAACATAAAGAACTATGATTACCATTTCACCTTTGGATATTTTTAAGTATGTATTGGGATCGGCTTCATTCTTGGAGCATTCTAACTTAGACAGATAATTATCTATATGTTCATACCAAGCCAGCTTGCTTGAGGTTGTATAGTGCTTTCTTCAATTTGCAAAAATAATTATTGTCATGGGTGATGAAACCTTCTGGTTGTTCTATGTATACTTCTTCTTCAATAACACCATTTATAAATGTTGTCTCTAAATCCATTTGATGTATCTTCCACCCTTTGGATGTTGTAATGGCTATAATAGTTCTTATAGAAGTGTAATGAGAAACCAGAGCAAAGGTTTCTTCATATTCAATTCTGGCCTTTTGAGAAAAACCCTTGGCAACAAATCTGGCTTTATGTTTTTCAATACTGCCATCAAATGCATATTTGAATTTGAATATCCATCTAGAGGAGATGATAGTTTTCCCTTTTGGTCTAGGCACTACTTCGCAAACATCATATTTTACAATAGATTGGTATTCTTCGATCATCTCATCTTTCCAGGCTTGACATGCTAGGGCTTCTTTAACATTAGTTGGTTTTGATTTTTTAAGTTCTACCATAAGTGTAAGATAGCACTTTTGATTCCTTGTTCTTTTACTTTCTTTAGACATTTCATCTAGTGCAACATTGTTTTCCTCAATCATTTTTCTTTCCCATAATGGTCTTTTCTTGCTGTTAGGAATTTCAACATCTTCAAGGTGAGGTGGAGAAGGTTCATAGTTTTCTATTATGTTCTCTCTTTAATTCTCATTTATCTTGAAATGCATTCTCCCTCTTATTCTCAATTTCATCATATTCTATAGTATTCTCCCTCTGATTTTCATTTGATCCTTCTTTAGTGAGTGGGGATATTTTCATAGCAATGTCCTCTTCAAATTTGATATCTCTGATAATTGCAATGGATTTTTGTCCTAGTATGTATACCCTGTACCCTTTGGTAGTTTCATTGTAACCAACAAATATTCCTCTCTTTCCAAAAGGATCTAGTTTGGTTCATTTCTCTTTGGGAATGTGAATATATACAAGACATTTGAAGATTCTAAGATGACTTAGATCTAGTTTCTTTCCTATAAAGGCTTCCTCAAGTGTGATGTTTTCTAAAATAGAGTGAGGACATCTATTATGAATGTATACAATAGTATTGGATGCTTTGGCCCAAAAGGAAGTATGAAGTTTTTGATCATGCATCATAGCTTTGGAAGCTTCGATAATAGTTCTATTTTTCCTGTCTTCTACTCCATTATATTGAGGATTATAAGGTACTGTATACTCCCTCTTAATCCCAACAGAAATGCAAAATTCCTTAAAGTTTTCATAATTATATTCACCTCCATTATCTGATCTTAGGATTTTTATTTTTCTCCCAGTTTGGTTTTCAACTAATGCTTTGAATTTTAATAATACTTCATTTGATTCTTTTAGTTTAAGAAAATAAATCCAAGTTTTTCTAGAGTAATCATCAATGAAGATCACATAGTATGAAAAACCTCCTAGTGAGAGGGTTGACATAGGTCCACACAAGTCAGTGTGAATGAGATCTAGTACAACTTTGGTTCTATGTTCACTAGAGGGAAAGGATATTTTTATATTATTTCCTAGAGCACATCCTTTACAAATGCTTATGTGTTTTGAGTTTAGATTTGATATCCCTGTAGTAATTTTCTTAAGGGAGGGAAGAGTGCTAAATCTAAGATGACATAATCTTCAGTGCTAGAGCTCATTAGTGTTGGATACTTCATGAATTAGAGCTGATTTGATACTATTTCCTACTTTGTATAGGCTTCCATCTCTATACCCTAAGGAAATAGCATTTTTAATATTAGTGTTCTTTGTTGATATTAATATTTTATTTTCTTGGAATGTGACTCGATAGCCTTGATTGGCTAAGCTTGAAATAGAGACTAAGTTCCTTTTCATGCCTAGTATAAATAGAACATCTTTCAATAGTATAGTTTCCCCTGATTTCAACTTGATTGAGCAGGTCCCAATTCCTTTTGCTGAATAAGTACAATTGTCTCCAATTGTAACTTCTTCGGAAGAATATTCTTCTAAGGTTTCAAATTGATCTATGAATCATGTTATATGTTGAGATGCTCCACTATCAATTATGCAGGTGTTCTTTCTTGAGTTAACTTCACTTGATAATGCCAAGAAGAATAATGATATTTCTGCTCCTTTGACTTCAACTAATGTTGCTTGAATTTTCTTCTTCTTAGGACATAATATGTGTATGACCAAGCTTATCACATTTGTAACACTATATTTTGGAGAAGTCTCAATTTTTGTGATTTTTATTGGGATTCCCTACATGGCTTGTGTTAGAGTTTCCTTTCTTATGTTTAAACTTCCTTTTATTTCTTTTGAAGTTTGAATGGGTATGTAGGGCTTGAATCTCATTTCCTTTGGTAGGCTCGATCCCTCTTGATATTAACCGATATTCCTCTTGAGTGTGAAATCATTCTTGAGATGATCAAACTTGGGTAGAGAAGAACATCTAGTTATAAATTGAATAAAATATTCCCATGTGATCTGTAATCCTCTAAGAGCTATTAATGTTAACTCCATGTCATCAATATTATTTCCAATAGTGGAGAGTTGATCTCTTAATTTAGAAATTCTAAGAAAGTAAGATGTAATCATTTCCCCTTTATTCATCTTTAGATTTAGAAGTTGTTGTTTGAGAGTAAGTAATCTACTTGTATTATGCATCTCAAATATTTCTCAAATAGTCTTGAATACTTCATAGGTAGTTTTAAGTCTCGGAGGGGAGGATATGATCTTTGACAACATCAATTATGATCTTCTTTTCTTTGTTGTTACGTCTTTTCCAAGTTGATTTTTCCGGTTCTTCTTCTAGCATATTTTTCTCTCCTCAACATAAGAATCTAACTCAAGTTCTTGAAGAAATGTAAGAATTCAAATTTTCCATGAGAAGAAATTAGAAGCACCTTCGAGTTTGTCTTCTACCTTAATACCTATTACCGCTGGCCATTATAATTTCTCCTTTTTTTTATAATGAATTTATAAGGAAGTCAAGGTTAGCTTTAATGATTTTCCTCTATTGAGGCTCTGATACCATGTTAGGAATATAGGATCTTGATAGAGAAAATCTAATGTCTATAAATGTGTTGTTTATTCATATATTTTCTAAGCAAAGAATACTTACTAAATCTATACTGTATGATTGTAGAGGAGAAGACAATGTCATGTTGATTGATTTCTTTTCTCTAATCATACGAATCATATAAATATAATATGAATGGTCATATCTACGTAGAGACATGACTCTATGTGGCTTAAGCCATGTAGAGCCATGTCTATACGTAGACATTCCCTATGGTAATACAGCTTATCAAATGTTGTTTAGTTTATATAGCCCTTTGTAACACATTCAATTGTTACGTTAACTACCTTTCGGTAGTTAACGTAACATATCATATATTAACATAAGAAATTATGATGATAAGATATATTTTAGCGAAACAGGTTAATAAGATTACGGAAAGTGGTGCCTTTCTTGAGATTACTGAATGCAAACACAAGTTAATCTCTGTTTATTTTAAATTTGCCTCTTATTTCTACATTTTGATTTTCTCTGCTTGTGCTACTGTTATTGCACTCTTCGATATCATGGGTGGTGAGCTGAATTGAAGGGAACTAAAGGACTGTGTGAAATGGAAAAACATGTCAGAGGTCTGAGAAATTCTTAGAAAGGGAGGCCTAACTACCTATATGGAATGGTTGCATGGGTTTAAAGATGGTGCTACGAAAGTGTTTGCTGAGTCTTGGAAAGAAGGGGTAGTTACTATCGCTGGTCTCACTATGAACATTACCAAAGAGCTCATTGCTGAGGTTTCTAGGCTGAGCCTCAGAGATAAGAAAATTTTGCAAAAGGCCATCCGACATTTCCCCAAATGCAAGGTTGAAGTGCAGAGTTTGGTGAAAGATTCCAGTGGCTACTATGATGTTGTTGCTTTCAAGGAAATCTGGGCAATGGTCATGATGACGACCATGCAATATGCTACCCTTGATGGTAGGTATAAATGCGCCCATTCTTACCACTTTGCGTTGCTCTATCACTTTCGTCACAAGATTAGGGTATCTTTACCTTTTTATATCCTTCAGTCCCTCCGCCTTAGTATTTATGAGCATAGAAGGAAAGAAAAGAAACCCATCCTGCATGAGGGGATTATTCTCCTCATTGTGGATCATATTAAGAAAAAAGTCATCTCCAGCCCTATCATTTCTTCACCCAAAACCTCTGGCTCGACTAAGAAATGTATTAGGAAAATGATTGTTAAAAAGGATAATCCTTCTGGGAAAAAATTAAAAAATGAAAAGGATGCTAGTATGGATACTAACACTACTGTTGATAGTGTAGATGGTTATAAGGATACAGATACCTCGATTGAGGAGGGTAGTGATGCTTCAACTTCGATGTCAAATATAGCCGTAGGGGACTATGAGAAAATAGAGGAGGAGGCTGTGGTACTATGGAGGTGGGGAATACCTCTGGGATCAAGAATAATAATACTGATGACAAGAAAGAGGAGGATGTTAGTGGCTAGCAGGTCCCCATCTTGGTGGAATATGATAGTCTTGAAGAACATGACGTGCCCATTTCCCCAAAGTTGGAGGTTATCATGGAGGTTTGTTCAAACATGCTAAAGGATGCCCCTGAGGCGGAGAAGGATTCCCCTGCTATGGAGAAATTCAATATCCCTGCCTCTTCTCAATATATCCCCTTTGCCAAAACTATTGATATGGAAGAACGGAACGTCCAACTGCTTAAAGAAGATATGGACAACAAAATTGACCCTCCTTTTGGGGTTCTCCAGACTGCAAAGGTGGCTTCTATGTACTCTTTTCATTTGTTGAAATGGGTCTTTTAAGAAATAAAAATTTTGAATTTAAAATGTCATTCTATTTCTTCTAAGGTTGACTCCCTGCAGGAAAGGTTGGAGTCTGGTCCGAATACTTTGGATGGAAATAAGGACAATGAAAGGGACAAGAAGGTGTGGGATATGCAAGTTAGAGTGGATACGCTAGAGAATGCAATGAAGAAACATATGCAGGATAATAACATGTTCATGGGTTTCGTCATGGATTATTTTTTGACCATTAAAGCAGAGCTGGATGCCGGTTCCCCCTAGCAAGAAACCTGAGGAGGATAATAAGGATATGGGAGAGGAAGGTTCAGGTAAATGTACCCAATCGGCTAAAAGGAGAAAGAGCCAAGATAGAATCCAGGAGCTTTTTGACTTCAATGCTGCCATAAAAAGGATCTCTGAGGTGAAGAAGGAAGCGGATGACAATCATAAGGAGTTTTCTTAGTTTTCTTGGCTCCTAGTGCTGTCCTTTTTTAATGTTTCCAGGTTTTTGTTCTTTTGCCGGTGTCTGGTTTTGAGGTTTTTTCAGCTAGTTTTGGTGCTGGTGGACTGGGTCCCAGTCCCATTTCTCATTAGTATGCTTATCATTATATTTTTTATTCTCTATTTTTATGGGGTTTCAGGTCCCCTTTAAAACCTATTTTTTCCTACAATAAAAAACATATCATATATTAATATGATATATTACGTTAACTATCGAACGATAGTTAATGTAAGAGTATTAACATATATGCTCGGGTCTTATGAATATTGACTAACGTAAAAATATTAACATATATGCTCGGGGCTTATGAATATCGACTGTGTCGATTTAATTGCAGACAATAATAAACTCTATTTCAATATCAAATATAGTCAATTATTATGCACATTAACAATAAGGAATATATGTGTGTGTGTGTGTGTGTGTGTGTGTGTGTGTGTGTGTGTGTGTGTGTGTGCATATAATTGACTATTATATTGAGAAACATTAATATAATTATATAAATCAATTTGATGCTATAATTTAATAGAGTTTACCTAGTTTCTCATTGTTTTGTGTTTGATATTTTTGTATGTGTTTCTGTTGCTAGGTTTCAGGTCTGCTGGTAGGCTATTATACAGTCATGTTTCTTTTATGTGAGCTTAATGTCTAATCTTTTTTTGTAACTTTGTAAGGGGTTTTAGGTCCCCACAAAACTTATTTTTACCAGTAATAAAAAATATTAAAATATAAAAAATAATAATTTAATATTTATTATAATATATTAAGTAGAATAACCAATGAATAATATAATTGATTCTATAAATATTTTTAAATTTAAGTTATTTTCTTAAAATGTTCATAATATTATATATGTTCTTAAATGAAGTCTCTCTTACAAGAAACATAAAACAAATTTTCCTAAATTCTATAAGAATACACTATTCTTGTATATTTAAATTTCAATATTAGTGAACAAGTTAATTTCATAAATAGAATAAAATATTCATACAAATATATAATATTTTAGTAAATTTTTAATATTTATTATTACAGTCTAAAATATTAACTCAATATATTTTTAAAAATTGATTAGATAAAAATTTTATTTGCCAATATTTCTATTATATTTCTTATTTTATCTTCTCTCAAACTATAAAGAACTAAACATAGGAAAAAATAAAATTCTGAACTGTGCTTCAGGCCACATGTAAGACTTACCTCATATAAACTAACCGGTTGTAGCAATGCAGGCATGGTGATCCATAAACTCATCGCAATATCACGAGAATCAATTTTCTCTTTTAGAACGCAAATATTCGAATTGGCTTAATAATAAATATTTCGACGATTTTCTATATATGTGCAGACTTAGAGAATTGAAGCTATTTGCAATTTGTGAAATTTAAATATATTCTTCAATATAATAAATTTAGATGTAAAATGTTGTTAAAAATATGTATTTAAAAAAAAGCTATATAAATATTTACACATTGAACAACATTTTACTTTGATATTTTTGGAAAACAAAATAGTTTAAGAAATTAGTTACAAGTCTATATTAATCTATGGTGTTTGTAAGTTTCTGATTTATGTGATTTCTACTAAAAATAAATAGAAATAGAAAATTATAAGTAATGAATAATAATTAATATATTGTTAGTATTTAATTATCAAAATTTAAAACATATTTACTTTTATAGTTTATATAGAGAAAGTTTGGTGAAGCCATGTGTGCACATAAAAATATGAGCGTGATCTCCTGAATAAATAAATTAGAGATTTTGAAAATCTCATTGTTGTAAGTAGTTCATAAGAACAATTAGTTTAATTTTGATATAAATATAATTTTAACATAGAATAACGCACAAATAAATATAATTAAATAATATTAAAAAATTAAAATATAGAATAAAATTATATAAATATAAATATATAGTCTTTAATATTACATCTAAATAACATTAAATAATATATACATATAAATAAATTATAATATAATACAAAATTAAATTAATAAGAATATAATTTTAAATATGAAACAGTAATATAATATTTTAAATAATATAAAAAAAAACATTTATTTTATTTAAAAGTATATTTAAATTTAATGCTATTATAATATAAAATTATACCATATAAATATAAAATAAAATATAATAAAAAAATTGTTAAAGTTATGATTAATGTTATCATTAGATTAAATTTAGGGTTAAATTTTTCTTAAAAGTTAGAATTTTTCTAAAACTCTTCATAATTAGACATAATTGTTCAGCAAAGATTCACCATTTCATATTTATATTTTAAGTTAAGAAATTGTTAAAATTTATAAGAATGAATAGTGACATTTCCACCTATTTTTCTGTACATAGAAAAAGTCTACATAAAGTACATAAATCTAAACTATTTAAAGTTCAAGAACTGTTAACACTGGACATAATACATTAACTGCATAGTATTTTAAAAAAGAAAGCATATATTCAAACAGTGGGTAGTTATCTATAATAAAATGCGTTCAAGACATTTTATAAAATTAGAACCTTAGACATTTAATATACAATGAATAACAACTAATACCTTGTTACGCTTAACTGTAAATAAAGTCATATCAAATCAAGAAGAAAAGCAGAAGCAAGTTTATTGACTTATGTGTGACAAATCAAGAGCAATTCTACTCTACATGAACCCTTGTCGAAAGCAATTCTAAATAAACCATAAATTAAACAAAATATAAGGACAGGTCAACATAAACATGCTTGTATAAAATTCAGTGCATGCATAACTACTTTTATGATTCATAAATATTGATCAGATTATAATGCGCAACTAATTAATAAAACCAAGAACAAATGTACTTAAACAAATTTGTGGTAAATCCTACAACTTATAAAATGGTGTTCAATCCTACAATACAACTGGGAGCACACCTGCTCGAAGCTCCTAAGCCGTAATGAACGTAAATAATGAGTTGCCCAAAGCTCGTTTGTAACAAGACAAAAATATTAGTTGAAGTAGCCGGATATTCACTGAGATTTAAGCTTTCAAACTGGCGTACAAAAGTCATGTAAGTGTGTTTCATTGATATTTGTGAAGCTCAAACTCACTCCATGTGTTTGGTGAGGTAGGCAGGGGGCGTGCAAAATCTACTGGTATGTAAAGTGGGGAATTTCGCATGGAATGGTAGGATTTAACCGTCCTTTGCGCGACGCGACCGACCGTTGAACCGGCGTTGATAAACACAAATTTAATTTTTGGCAACTGATTTGTGACCTTTACTTAAATACTCATTATGATTCCCATTTTTTCGAGCATGGGACAGACTAATATTTCTGTCATTTATTTAAATTATATTATTCGAACGTATTCATGACTCTTCTCTTAATATCATTTGTTTTAATTGAAAAGGAAAAATTCTTAACTGTCCTGCAGTGTTCAGTATATATTTTTTACCTTGAATCCATCATTTAAGAATATAGACACTGTTTATTAGTAGCCTAACCTTGATTGTATTTAAATTTAGTATTTGCAAAAGAAAATACATATTTTGTTCTTTTATTCTTTTATTTCTATTTTTATATTTTGACAATTGATTTTCTTAGTGTTCAATTTGTCCTGTTCTAATAGCATAATTCTTGTTACATTCATTCTCATAACTTATATTAGATAGTCAATGTGGATCTATGCTATAGACAACAAGATTGACTTTGCATCAATGTTCTAAACTATGGCTAGTCTATTCAGATGAGGGGCTATTATAAGGTTGAATCTAAATTTTACTACTATTATATTTTGACAATTGATTGTCTTAATGTTCAATTTGTCCTATTCTAAATGTAAGCTTTGTCTTAAATTGACGCCTAGCATAATTTCTTTTCCGATTCATTCTCGTAACTTATATTAGATAGTCAATGTGGATCTATGCTATAGACAACATTGACTTTGCATCAATGTTCTAAACTATTGCTAGTCTATTCGGATGAGGGGATATTATAAGGTTGAATCTAAATTTTACTACAATTTCTCAATGTAGACACTAAAAATCAATTTGGATGATGGCTATTATAAGATTGAATCTAACTTTTACTACCATTTCTCAATGAAGACACTAAAAATCAATTAACCCTTGTAGTTATGTTTTTTACTAATTATTATTCTATATTAGTTGTTTGGCCTTCATCACTTGTCAACATCATGCCTTTCTCACATTAATTAAATAATTTTAATTATTTAATTAATGTATATTTATGTATTCCAAATCAATCATTTTCTATCAATTTATTCTTAATCACTCTTTTTATCAGTCTAATTAATTTCTTTTTCCAACTATTTAATCATTTTATCCTCTCGACAATAATCTATCCCAAGGACAAATAATTATTTAATTATTTTTCCCCTATCCAAATTTCTCTCCTACTATTTATCCCCTTTTCTATCACCTTGACAATCAAATAAATTATTTTATTTTAATGTGTAATTAGCTAATATGTGAGTGATTTAATAATTAATATATATTAATTCACCCCACTCATCTAATTTTCT